>WAAF01015220.1:0-40713 GCA_013400475.1 Tricholaema leucomelas | reverse complement strand
CCATTCTATGATTCTATGATTCTATGACCTATACATGTAGGCAGTAGTTCTAACAGGTTGAGTCAAAAGGAGAAGAGTCATTTAGGGAAATTCCATGCAGCAAATACTTAACACAGAAAAGGAAGGGATGCTCATGCATAGAGTGACACCTTCTGTGGTGGTTTGGGTGTTCCCTTCCCCCCCCCACACACTTTAGAAATCACCCAGACTAGACTCAGCTGGCTCTGGAAATATGAATGAAGCTGATATTTACAGTTAGCACAATGTACAAGCAGATATTTACAGTATATACAGTTATAGACAGGAATAGACAAGGTAAAAGGTAATACAGAAACACAACTCCCCTCCCAGAAACCTGAGTCCTCAGGAGGGGGTCCCAACCACCCCTTCACCTTCCCCCTACCCCTCTCAACCTTGCCCCAGTCCCAAGGAAGAACAGAGGTTTGGCCAAGAGGTTAGGAAGCAAAGTGGATTAGTCCAAAAATGGAGGGTGGGGTTAGAGAGCAAGACGCAGCTCAGCCAGTTCCCCAGCAGCAGCCCAAGTGACAGAAGTGCCGAGAGTGTTATCTATGTTTTGCTTTCGTTTTTTACACATCTCAGCAAGCCAATGAGGGAAGTAGACATCACTCTTGTTTTCATTTCACAGCCTATGATCTAGTACTTCTCACCAAAACATTCTAGCAAGCTTCGAATTAGCACAATCCACCCCTGTCTACTTCACTCAGAGTATTGCTGAGAACTATTTGATCTAATCTAAATCAATATTTACACTAATGAATATCACAAGCTCAGTTTACACTTCATTCTGGCTATCTCAGATGTAGGTGATTCAAAAGCTCGGAACAGCTAGCAAACCTTCAAACTAACACATCTTCTTCTTGAAGATGACTAACAGAGGACTGTTCCTCCCTTAACTCCCAGTCCAGCCCTATGTAAATTGAGATGCTCTGTGTACCAAGATATTTTTCACTCATGGTCAAAATAATTAACCAGGGGAATATATTGCCCATCGGTACACCCTTATCAAGAGGAATGTATGACTCAGAATCCACACTCAGGATGCTTGTGTAAATTTGTCAGTCAGCACTGGTGACTGCCAACAGAAAGAAGAGGCAGAAATAAAGAGTGTAATTTTTTTCACACGGGCAGGTTATCATGTTATTAGATTCCCATGAGATCTCTTTAACCTTCCCCCAAAGATTCTGGTCCTCCTGCTCCTAAACAGACTTTTCAAAATAAATCAGTTGACTAACCTGATGTGAGATGGGAACTCTTTTTCCATGGGAATCCTAACTCAGACTAAGACACAGGTTTTAAAAGTAGATAAGCAATGTCCTGGGCATCTTTGCAAAGGATGACTACTGGCAGTGCCAAGCACCTGCACTTTGTTCCTCCCTTGGTACTCAGAAAGTTAGAATTCCTCTGCCTAATCCACATGAAAGGCTCATCTGCAAGAATGCCTAATCCTTCCACAGGACATGATGAGAAAGCAAGAGTCTACCAATTGGAAAAGCCACTTGGCCTGTGGCTGAACTCCAGTGCAAATCATTCCTCCTTCTGAGAGCAGCCCATTTTTACCAGCAAACTACCTTAACCACTGTGTTCTAAGATATTTTTCACAGGACAGGACACAATTATCAGTTTTTCTGCTTCCCTAAAGTTTAAAAATTCACTGGACAATAACTCTTCCAGCCTGGTTGATTCTATGATAAGGCTACAGCTCTTTTACTATGATATACAGGTACTGGTGACACCACTGCCTACATGAATATTTTATATATGGCATATTTTATTACTCGAGTGACTTTGTGATAGCACACAGCAACAGTTGCTGTACAGAGACAGAACAACTTAAAGCCAATCTCACTTGACTGTGTCATTGTTAAAGTGAGTACAACATTGGCAGTCTGATACGAAACAGCAGACTGCAGCAGGGGTAATGTTGTCCTTTATGGATATTTTTGGACAGCCCATCTTACATTTCCTATTGCTACTGCAAGGTTGCCATTTCTAGGGAAGACCTTCTTGCTGGTGAGCATACCATATGCAGTCTGATTGTTTAGCCACACCTTTCTGAGTACAGGAAGGAGCACTATCAGCTTTTTCATATGCATTTTTTAAATGCTAAGGAAAACTTAGCGACAATGCAGAGGCATTTGGCAACACATTGTTCTTGCAAAAGGTGTGGCAAGGTTCACAAACTAAGGCAGGAATTTTTTAATTGCTATAAATAGCATGCAAAATGTCTGAACCTTTTCACTGCTACTTGTCACAGAAGAGGGCTGAGCAGTGTCTTCCGTTTTCCTTTCCAAAATTGCTTGGCAGGGAAAAATGCTAATCGTAGGATGTGCCAGCACATTTCATGGAGATACAGAATCTTCATTAGTGGGCCTGATTTTCCCACAATTTGAATACCTCTCTACTCTGCAAATGAATTAAATATCTTGCAGAAGTCCCTGAAAGTCAGGTCCGTAAAGTGCTAAACTTGTGTATCATGATCTCTACCACTACCGTTACTACTTTAGCTAAAGAACATAAAGAGTTACTGATAACATCAACAAGGTAAGGAAAATTGTGCTGAAAATCTGGGTATGTCAAATGACATCTGTGTGATAGCAGCTGAATGGCTGTAAACAATTTTGTAGCTTATGTTATCTATAAACAGTTTAATATATTACCATAATCTGAATTCATAGAATCAACCAGGTTGGAAGAGACCTCCAGTCCAACCTAGTACCCAGCCCTGGCCAATCAACCAGACCATGGCACTAAGTGCCTCATCCAGGCTTTGCTTCAACACCTCCAAGGACGGCGACTCCACCACCTCCATGGGCAGCCCATTCCAATGCCAATCACTCTCTCCGCCAACAGCTTCCTCCTAACATCCAGCCTAGACCTCCCCCAGCACAACTTGAGACTGTGTCCCCTTGTTCTGTTGCTGCTTGCCTGGCAGAAGAGACCAACCCCCACCTGGCTACAGTCTCCCTTCAGGTAGCTGTAGACAGCAATGAGGTTTGCCCTGAGCCTCCTCTTCTCCAGGCTGCACTCCCCCAGCTCCTTCAGCCTCTCCTCACAGGGCTGTGCTCCAGGCCCCTCCCCAGCCTTGCTGCCCTTCCCTGGACACCTTCCAGCACCTCAATATCTCTCTTGAATTGAGGAGCCTAGAACTGGACACAACACTCAAGGTGTGGCCTGAGCAGTGTTGAGTCCAGGAGCAGAAGAACCTCCCTTGTCCTGCTGCCCACACTGTTCCTGAGCCAGGCCAGGATGCCGTTGGCTCTGCTGCCCACCTGGGCACACTGCTGGCTCATCTTCAGCTACTCTCTACCAGCACCCCCAAGTCCCTCTCTTCCTGGCTGCTCTCAGCCACTCCGTCCCCAGCCTGTAGTGCTGCTTGGGGTTGTTGTGGCCAAAGTGTAGGACCCTGCACTTGGCCTTGTTCAGTCTCATCCCACTGGCCTCTGCCCACCCATCCAGCCTGGCCAGGTCCCTCTGCAGGGCTCTCCTACCTTCCAACAGATCCACACCTGCTCCTAGCTTGGTGTCATCTGCAAACTTACTGATGCTGGACTCAATCCCCTCGTCCAGATCATCAACAAAGATACTGAACAGGACCAGACCCAGCACTGATCCTTGGGCAACATCACCACTGACAACTGACAACTGGATGTGGCACCATTCACCACCACTCTCTGGGCCCGGCCCTCCAGCCAGTTTTTGACCCATATCAGAATGAATCTGTCCAAGCCACGAGCTGCCAACTGTGCCAAGAGCTTGTTGTGGCAGACAGTGTCAAAGGCTTTGCTGAACTAACAAAGAATACATATATGGGTGGCTAAAGAAAAAGAAGTATGGAAATTATTACTATATGTTTTTTCTATTAAAGAAAAATAAAGACTTTATAATATCCTCATCACCTAAAAGCTCACCGAGGGAGCTCAGGGAACAAACTAACAGTGCTGACCTCAGGGAAAGATGTCCTGTTAAAAGATATTAGAGAAGTTAAGTGAAGTTTGTTCTTCCTGGAGTTTTCCTGTAGCAATTAATGGTCATGGACACTGTAAATATATAGGAGATACCACCATCACCCCACTAAGGGTGTTTGTTTTATGGAGCAGATAAGCAGAGGTATCTGCCCCATAAAATGATACCTACATGAGGAACTTCAAATTACACTTATCTGATAGACGGGGTTTTTCTTCTTGTCCTGGTATTGTGTTCAGACTATCTGCTAGGTTTAAGAAGCCTTTTGTCTTCTAATGATGATTCTTTCTTTTACTATTTGGATCAGATTCGTTGATTGAGAACTTCATTGTCATTTGAAAACCTATATGGAAATTTTATGAGTCAATAACACCCCCAGTGAACCAAGATGGCACCTATTAAAACAAATCTTCATTCAATAGGTGAATTCCACACTGTTATTGCAACTGCTATGAATGCCAGCCGAATGTAGCAGATTGTGATACTGTTCTCTATCCACATAAAAAGCTGAATATGAGCATGGAAAAAAATGAGGTTTTTTTTCCCATTCCTAAAAGATGCTGTCTATGGTAGAGTAAGCACAGAAAGGCTTCCTGTAGAACAGTTGTTAGAAAACACTGCATCAGTAACTGTAGAACTCATATGAAACTCAAACATAAGAATCAGAAAGGATCCAGTTGAACCTAAAAAGGTTCAGAGAAGCACATGATAGATAACCAAAGACATAAAATTACTTCTTCACACAAGGAACATGGGCCAGATAAAACCATTTTGGTGGGAAGGAAGGAAGGAAGGAAGGAAGGGAGGAAGAGAGAAAGAGAGAAAGAGAGAAAGAGAGAAAGAGAGAAAGAGAGAAAGAGAGAAAGAAAGAGAGAAAGAAAGAAAGAAAGAAAGAAAGAAAGAAAGAAAGAAAGAAAGAAAGAAAGAAAGAAAGAAAGAAAGAAAGAAAGACAGAAAGGAAGGGAGGGAGGATGGAAGAACTTGTTTCTTCCTACAATGTGTATGGAAGCTACTCTTGCTGTAGGAAGCTCTATTTCCAACAGTTTATGAAATGCAACAGTTTATTTCAATGCATTTATATCTGTACTTGTATATGTGTACATTCATATATACATAAATACTTTTACATGGATGTGTGTGTAGCCACACATAAAATAGTTCAATGTGACTGATGGAAAAGAAACCCACTGATGGTTACTAAATAAAAAGAAGCTACATCTGATTAATAAAGACCCCTGCAAATTGACTGTGAGGACACATAGGGGAAAAGCAACTTGTATGCCTCTCCTGTTCCTCCACTGTTGCCTGAGCATTTGATTTTGGTCATTGTTGGAGACAGAATATTTGGCTAAGTAGACCTTTGAGCTGACCAAGGTCTGTCACTCCAGTGGCCAAAATTTGTATAAGGCACATATCTAAAATCTCATTAAAATTATTTCCTAACTCTTCGATGTTGCTGTGTACAATTAGCAATATAGTCAAGGTAAGATATTTTTTTTGGAGAATGTTGATGCTTCAGGTATTAAACCAGTTTCCTTAATGAAGGGGCTGTCATTCAATCCCTCAGCTGAGAGTCACTCAGCATTGCTAATTTGAACTGACTCTACTTACATGACTAATATGGAGAGTACGTATGTATGTAAATATGGAGAAAGAACATTGCATTTTATCAGCACATGTTTAAGACCTTCTCTTCACTCATAAATACCTTTGCAGGTAAAAATATATTTGCTCCTCTCTTCAAACAGCTAAAACAGCAAGGCAGATTTATGGTATATGTTGAAGCGTTGGTGATCTGCAGGGGTAAAACAGAAAATGGTACCATGAAGTGGCATGTTATCCTCCTAGCTTCTCTGAAAAAGAATTCATTCATCTCTTCTTATCCACAGAAGTAGAAGGATTAACAGCATTTCCAAGCATATTCCAAGGAATACATTTCAGGTGCATATTTCAATCACAAACAGGACTATGTGAAAGTAAAGAGAATGCATTTCCTAAATTAGCACGTCTGCAACTGGGACTTCATGGGCTGCAGAGCTGAAGAAACAACTGAGCCCTCCTCTTGCTTTTGCAAAATACTTGCCCTTTGATATAAACTGGCCACTATCCATAAACTGGGATATAAACTGTTACCATGGGGCAGTTAGTACATTTTAAGTATCAACTTCTCTTTCCCTTTCATTCCAAGTAAATTACATTTCTGAACAATCATCTCTAGCACTGTAAGTGCTTTGGAGAACAATGTTAGCAGAAACAATCTTTTGCATGAATTTTAATGTGCAGTGCACAAAGTGAGCTGAAGTTTTTTCCATTTGTTTTTGTTGCTGTTACTAAGTGCAGTGAAAATAAGGCTGGGCTTTAAAATTGGACATTTTCAAAGTAATTTGGGTGACATTACAAGGGAAAGACTTGGAAGAGTATTATCATAATTATCTGAATGCAGCCATGGAGTCTCCCATCGGTTCCTGAGGCCACAGTGCTATAGGAGCATGCTGTGAAGAACCCAGTAATTTCAACGTGGCATGCTCTGATTTCCTCACACAGTCTGATAGCCTAAGACAACTAAATGCCAATGAATGTCTAAGTACATAATCTGAATTCTGTGCAATGAAAGGAGAAGGCAAACTGGTGACTGCTAGTTTCAAACACTTATTTCCTCAGAGCTGGGCGAGACTTTCCATCACAGGCCCTTTTTCATGAAAAAAAGCTAGGGTACATCAAAAGTTAGGCTTCTGCCTCTACATTTGTCACTCAAGACACCCCTAATATTATCCTTCTCTAATGTAGATGACTAAAGTAGGTCAGAGCTCTAAAAATTACACTTTCTCTCCATTGTCTTGAAAGTGAGCCTAAGATGACAAGTTAGCTGTAGACATCTACACTGCAGACACCTAGATGTGTCAGAGGAATCCAATGTAATGGCAAGATTTCAAACACAATTTTTGCTTCTGCAGAAAGCAATGACTTCTTGCCAAATTAAAAGGAAAAGAAAGCAAGCATGCAGATTCTTTTTCCTCTATGTCTAGCCAAAATACAAGTCGCTAGGCTCATTCTGCAGCTTCAGCATTACTTCATGTATACTGCGTCAACATGTGTCTCATTCTCAAGCAAACTAAGAATGAGTCCTATAATGCACTTATGTAAAAAAGCAGCTTCCCTACTGCAGGGAGTATGAACCATGGAGAAATTGAAAGGTGGGCGAGAAAACAAAAAACCATCATGCCTTCCTGACTGTTCTGTCCCTTTCACTCACGGGTCTGAAATAATTATTCCTCCAGATCATTCTGAATTTGAACTCTCTAACAGTAAGTCTTGAAATTTTGGGGTTTGCTGGTTTACATGTAAGTAACTATATTCACTCTGTTCAGATTCCAGAGCTGCAGACTAACCAGTATAAATGAGGTTTGGCATCTTCTATGAGCCTGTGAGCAGAACTTACATACTATTGTGTCTAAGTCACAACCTTTGATTTCTTTATCCTTTTCTTAATTTTCATTTTTAAATATACAATCCTGCTCCAGAAAATCTGAAACTTTTAAACTTACAGTGCTAAACTCATTTTAGCTTGAAGCAGAAAGCTCCAAGTCAGAGAGCTATGTTGCAGTTTAATTACATGGCCAGGCTGGGTGTGTCAAAATAGCCACCAAACACTGGATAATAAATCGCTGGGTTTGGTTTTTCTTGATTTACAGGTTGCTAGTAGAGGCGCATGTTCCCAGGGAGTGGTGAAAAGCAGGGGTGTGTTAAACAGGTTTAAGAACATTTTAAAGAGACACTGTCAGGTTTCAGACATAGTGCATTTGGTGTACTACTTCCTTCCTTCCAAACAACATTTTCTGTTTCTGTGGTCACAAACAGCTGAGCTGCACCTTACCTCTCTATGTAAGTGATATCACAAAATCCAGTGTAGCAGTTATGCGTCACACTGGTCACTCTGGCTCTCTTTTGTTTGGTTAATTTGGTTCTTTATTGTTTTGGGGGGGTTGGTTATTTTGTTGTGGGCGTTTTGTGTGCATGTTTGTTTGTTTGTTTGTTTGTGGGGTTTTGGTTTGGGTTTTTCTTTTAACCATCAGTTAGGAAATGAAATTTCCACAAATTCTGTTCTTCACATTCCTTGGAGAGCAAAAGTCACATGCCAACAAGTCCATCCCATAAAAACTTCTGGTTCTACGTAAAAATAGCTGCTTAGGACAAGCAACACTTGAGTCAGACTATTTCTCTACTCAGAGCAGTATGGAAGTTATTTGCTACCATTGCAGAGGCCCTCACTTTGAGGTCTGAAATATCCCAGCTCCAAGTCCGAGCTGCAAGTTCCCAGGAACCTTGACAAAAATCACAGGATTTTGAAACAGAAATTTTCTTATGTCTCAGAAAGAGACATTCTCAGAAGTTTTGCATGAAGACTGGATTTATGGGGTATTCTCCCCACCTGAGTATCCTGCTGGAATTAAGGCTAAATCTTTCCGAAATGGATTCCTCAAGAGAACACTGGAAGATCTTTTACAATCCCGTGTTTAGCATAGGAGAATGGAATTAGAATCATAGAATCAGTCAGGGTTGGAAGGGACCACAAGGATCATCTAGTTCCAACCCCTATGCCATGGGGGAATTAGCAGAGCACAATATGTATACAAACTTTGGCTTGACATTATTGCAAATGACGAGGTTGAATCTCATTCTCTATGGAACAGTTTTAAATCACTTATTTTTCTCCTCAGCTGTTAAATATGTTAGATTTTGGATCTCTTCCATGGCATTATACTATAGTACTTACAGTGTTATCCAGTATTCTGTATAATAGAAACATTCAGCACCAGAAAGTCCAGTATTTCGTTATTTGAGAAAATGCACCTTTTAAATTCCTCTCCCCTAAAAGTAATAAGAGAGCAATGTGACACTGATAAAAATCCTTGTTAGCCAGACCAAAACTTAGTTCATGGAAAGAGCAGAGTGGAGAAGTGAGTTGCATGTTTGGATGAAGCAGAACAGATGGAGCCTGAAATTTGTAAGTAGAAAAAATGGAGTCAAGCGGAAAAAGACAAAGAAGTTCAAAATCAATCTGGTCTTGGATACCAACAATGCGAATCCTAGAGGTGTGCTCATGAAGCATTTTGAGAACTGTATTCTTGTACAGGAAAATTAATGTTCTCTCTCTTTTCTTTTTTTCCTTAAGCAATAATAGACGTTTATATAAAATTAGAACAACTCTCTCCCCAGAAATCTTACATTTTAGTCAAATGAAGAGCGACAGGATGAACAGTGATACTGCATGAGAAGTACGCAACAAAGAATGTGTGGCCTGTTAACTATTCCTTCCACATGGGTTGTGACTGGGACAGATTAACATCTGCGTGATTGTGCAGAAGCAGCAAATAAAGGCAAACACACAGAATGAGGAAAGATGGTTGCTCAGCTGCATACAAGGAAACTGATGGATTTGAAGACAGTGCCATAAATAAGCATCCCTTGGCAGTTCACACAGAAGGACAAGTTCAGTTATAGGCTCTTAATACATTTTTTCTCGGGGATTTGTAAAGTCATCATCCTAAATAGAGGCGTAACGACAGAGACTACCTGTCCAGGAAACACCACAAGGATTGTCATGATTCAGTATCTCTGTCACCTATCTAACTGTACAAAGCGGTGACCCAGTAAACAGCTGTTGACAATAGTCTATGCAGTGAACGGTACGGGTGTGGTTTCATTATCAGTTTGAACTGTTCTATTACCACATTCCCACTAAAAGGAACAATTCTGCTTTCCCTGTGCTGCCCTTTGCCATGTTGTCTCACTAGGACCTTAGATTGCTTTGGTCAACTCATTAAACTCATCCTATTTGCCACAAGTCTCACAATCCAAAGAACTGAAGGAAAGCATATGGAAAGATAAAAAAAAAAAACCAACAAAAGAGAGACCCCACAGACAGAGAGCTGTTAGTAGGTGGTTTACACTAGTCAGGAAACCAGATGTTAAAGCTAGCATCTTAACTGAGCAACTACTAGAATAAAAAAGATGGTTTGTGCCTTGAAATGAATACTTTTAATTCTTTCTAGATTCAATTTTATTGTTACTTGTGACATTCCTTCACAAGCATGTTTCCCTTGACCTAACAACTACAGGTTTGTTTAATATAAGAGAAGGATCCCCAGAATTTCAATGGAAAGGACCTGCCAACACTTAGAAAGAACCATCCATGGCCTTTTGGATTAGGTCCTAAGTTTGTTAAGTACTGCATGAGCTTTCCTCTCATCTGCAAATTGCACCTTGCTTGGATTTCTGCCCTCATATAAATGGAAAAAAAGCCAGTGAAAATGTAATTCAGTTAGTTACCTGCTTTGCTGTATGGAAGAACTTCTGAGCTCAGCATTCCTTTTCACATGAGTGGTCTTTGCTATCTTTCAGGCACTACTGGGAAGGATTTGAATGACAGGAATCATTATTCACCTTAGATATCACAGAAGCCATCTGATCTCCAAAGCAATCAACAATTTAAAAGAGAAAGAGAGATAGGTATTTTTGTGCTCCTCCACCACCACCCTTGAAGACAGAGTGTACTGCTTTAGGCCAGGAGAGAGTTTTTTTTTCATACAGTCTATGTTTTGGATTTGTGACCAAAACAGTGTTGATAACAGAGGGATGTTTAAGATACTGCTGAGAAGTGCTTACACAGAGTCATGGCCTTTTCTGTTTCTCATACTGCCCCACCAGCAAGTAGGAAGCTAAGTAGGACACAACTGGCACAGCTGATCAAAGGGATATCCATATGATGTCATACTCAGCAGTGATGGTTGGGGGAAAGGAGGAAGGGAAGACATTCAGAGTTATGTTATTTGTCTTCTCAACCACTACACATGACGCTTTCCTGGAGATGGCTGAACATCTGCCTGTTAATGGCAAGCAATTTCCTACTTTCCTTAGCTTGTGCATGCAGCTTTAGCTTACCTATTCATTATTATTACCTCTGCTACTTCATCCAGATCATCAATGAAGGTGATGAACAAAACAATCCCCCAGTGTTATTCCTGGGATACATCTCTAGTGACTTCAACTATCTAAAAAGCACAGACCTTCCTCTTTCTTCTGATGATTGACAATTTCACTTCTCCCTTATATAAAGGGAGCTTATATAAATTGCTGCTTCCCCAAAGGGAAGACCAATTCAGAAATAGTAACTTTGACAAGCAGTCCACACTCACTCTATAATTATGTGCACCCTCTCTTCATGGGACAGTGCTAACCTGTTTTCTTCCTCTCTTTCTTCCATCCTATCCACCTCCCATCTCTGACAACCATAGTAGATAAAGATTAAGAGCTTCCTTGAGCTCTTCATTAAATAATGAACAAGAAGGAAGGAGGTAATCATCCATATATTGTCAACTCCATAATTATAAAGTCAATAAAATGTAAACTATCCCCACTTCTGCCTTCTAATTAACTTATTGTAATTACTAATATGTACTGATTAATTTTCACTCTTCTGTTACAGCAGGGACTATAAGAAAGTTTGCAAAATGAAACAGTACAAGCTCAAAACCTGAAATTCATACCGAAGAGGCTGTTTAAATATAAATACACATTTGTATTAGAAGCAAAGGAGATGAGCACAACAAACAGGCATATTATGTTGCAATGATCCCACTGAGCCAAACACTATTTAATCACTTGCAGTTTTGTGTAAGTAGTAAAGGTGTTGCTCTCTGATGAACATCCAAGCTAATCTGAATACGCAGGCACAGTAACTCATCAGTAGTAGTACTAAGAAAGGTACAGTACACGACAGCTCTGATTTATTCAGCAAGGTACAGAATATGCATTCAGGCAAATATATAATCACACAGTAGAAGGAGACATCATAGACAGTGTTCAAATGAAGGAAACTTTAACCACTACTTCAGATATTTTAATTCCACAGTAAATTTCATGTCTGCAAAAAATAAATATTAGATTACTGATCTCAGATATGGTCATGTACAAAAATTAATGTTCCAGATTATAAGCTTTCTCTGTATTTGTCATGAGCAGTGTGGCATACAGACAGGATGAGTGCCCTAGGCAGCCCATGCAGTCTGTGAAGTCGAAGTGGCCACATTTCCCTTATATTGCTCTCTCCTCATGTTGTGTTTAGTGGAGTGGTCCTTATTCAATATTTGGAAGTAACAGTGGCAGACATCTACTTGTTTCTAGCTCCAGACGTACAGAGCTCAGAGTAAAGGACCTGCCAGCCGAATGTAAACATCCAGTGCCCTTAGCATTTATGTACTGATCTCTTCTAGGTGACTGCACAAAGGGAAAGAGAATTTCGTGTGACTCCATATTCAGGGATTTGACTGCATGCATCAAATTTAAGTCAGGCAAAGATGGCCTGACTCAGAGCTGTGCATGCAAGTGTAAGTGCAGACACCTTAATACATCCTCTGGCTATGTCTGACCTTCCCTCAGCTCCTCTAAGGTTGTTCTTGAGACCTCTATAAGTTTTCTCCATAAATTCAGGAAGAAACTCAGGACTAAGACTAAGGACAGATGTGTGCTCTGAAAGCCTCACAAAGCAAAGGGTTAGATTATTTCTTGCAACAGATTCAGGGAAGTATCTGCTTACTTCTATCAGTAGATAGGGATTTTCAGTACATGTGCTTAGGCATCTCCAGGTATGATTTACTGCAGGTCTTGGGGTGGGGTCTGCCCTAGGAATTCCTGCCTCTGCCTCGCAGCCTTGTAGATTGCTTCCAAGTCACAGCAGCTAATAGACTTTGCTATACCGGAGGAAGGTTCAGACTTCAGATCTTCTGCTATACTTCAGAATCATTAGGTACAATCAACAGAAAAAAATGTGAAGTTTATTCATTACTTCTGGCATCACAGGATGAATCTTCAAGAGGTTGCTCAAGTTCAATGAATCAACTGTTATCTTCATGCTATAAGGTGAGCATGAAGATCTGCCTTAAGATCCTTGCATCTTCCTCTGAGGCCTCTGGCTCTGGACTGTCCAAAATAAATTGCCGGCTTAGATGGTGTTTAGATCTAATCCAAGGTGTCCATACCTCTATAATGGAAAGGATTAAAAGAAAATACAAGAGCCCTTCTTTCTACCAGCCTTTGCAATAGAAAAGTTACAAAGCCAGTTTCCTCCTCACTTTTAACTGTGAAATGATTGATTCAATTTTCCACACTCTCTCTCAAAAACCCAGTATTTTCATCCAGATACTCATTAATCCAATGATGACAGGACAGGACAATATACACCAGTCTGAAGAGGATATATAGTGCAAATTTAATTTCATCACAATCTATTAAGTATTTACATAAATACAATCCTCCAAGGAAATATGTTTTTATTCTGCCAAGAGCAGTTCCTTGAAGGATGACAGGGTAAGGACTACTACATATATTATTATAAATAATTACTTAGGGGTGAACGTTAATTATATTTAGTAATTGTGAGGCTTCCCTTACCTTCCAAAAATCATTCATTCCACTTGCACTTGTTTATAGTCGAGTTTAGATACTGGCAGTACTTTTTTTCTCCTGTAACAAACCTAGCCTTCCACCCTTTGGACAGACACTCTTGTCAGTTTCACTCTGTCTGAAGTAATATAAAGATTCAAATGATAGCGTTCATCTGCAGGGGCAACTGCAGAATAAACCAGCCCTTTGCCTTACCATGATTCAAGACAAGAGCAGCTGCTCCAAGATAGGTGGGATTTCCTCACAGACTCCATATATAGGCCTGACCTTGTTCAGACATTGCACTCTGTGGTGCACAGCTACATCCACAACAATCCCTTTCCTAGTCTGCATCTCCCGTCAGATGATTTTATGACTCAACCCGAAGCAAATCTATGCCTCAGTGCAGAAAGCTCCCTTTCAGGAACAGAGCTCTCATGTAACAACAAAGAATATAATCAAACAGTGCTGTTCACTTCCCCCTCCTTATACAATCTCCATTAAAAGCACTATTCAATTAAGATTATTTCATAAATAAGAAGACTTCTACTGTAAACAGCTTTTTTACTATTCAGGCGAGAAGGCTGGGTAACAGAAACTGGTCTAGATTCGAGCCATTCTCTAGCTCAGAGCACACAGTAATGTTCACAATGTTAAAAATAATTCAGCATTTTAACAAAGCCATTCTGTAGAAAACTGCTGGCCTACAGAGTCCTATGCACTTACTCTTATGAAAGGTTAAAAAAATATTCTGCCAAACAAATTTAAAACCCAAAGCTGTAATTCTACAAACTCTCAGGCCACCTCTTGCCTTTCTCTAGAAAACTGTAAATTCCATGGGCAAGTTATTGCACTCAGAATTCTCTAGCCACATACGTTATACCTCTTTGTAGGTTATCTGCCTAGTTTAGAGCAAGCATCTTGGTGTTTACCTCACATCTAAACTGGATGAGGAATACCTGGAGGTNGGCCCCCCCCCCCCCCCCCCCCCCCGATAAAAACCTGTAGAGTCCAATGCAGCACATGTTCTCAGGGGTTGTTTAACATGGCAGTCCATACTGGGCACTTTAAAAAAACCTGCAAAGTTGCTGCAAATGCTTTATTATAAAATAAATAGGACCATAGTTGGTGCAGTAGCAAGGTACATCTCTTGTTTTATTCCCAGCTCATGGCATGCTGTTTCATGTGTGATCAGCACCCTGAGAGAGAAGGTGGCCACAGCTCTGCCTGTCTAACAAACCAGCAGTCAGTACACTGTCCCAGGTTAAAGACACTGCAATTTCTCAGCCTGGGAATTATCTCGTTTATATCTTGCATGTGCTTAAAGAGAAAGCACAAGGGAAAAGGAGGAGCTGAAACCTTTTTCCTAAAGAAAATGCCCAAACTACAAATCCTGAAAACAGAATCCATCTCCCTACACAAGATGCTCTGCGAAATAACCATCCGTGTTTTTCAGATAGTGCCTGTGGTGCAGCTAAGAGTCATTTAGCTATTTTGCACTAGTAACAAGAGCAAGTAAATAAACAGCATCTCAGCATCTATATTTTGCTGCCAAAATATATGAACAAATAAAATCTTGTATCTGTCAAAGTTACTGCCATACTTGTCTCACATAAAGTGCTGTTTGAGGTTAGCAATGCCAGCATTTTTTAACTTTTTGTAAGCACATGTAACACAAGAGCAACTTATTTTGTCTTACAATATGAGAGATCTAAACCATCATTTGTACTATATTTATACCACAGAATGACAGAATGTTAGGGGCTGGAAGGGACCTTGAAAGATCATCTAGTCCAACACCTAGAGTAGGTCACACAGGAACACACCCAGGCAGATTTTCAATGTCTCCAGAGAAGGAGACTACACAGCCTCTCTGAGGAGCCTGTTGCAGTGTTCTGTTACCCTCACAGCGAAACAGTTCTTCCTTGTGTTCACGTGGAACTTACGCTCCAGCTTGCACCCATTGCTCCTTGTCCTATCACTGAGAAGAGCCTGGCTCCATCCTTCTGACACTTGCCCTTCACATATTTATAAACATTAATAAGGTGACCTCTCAGTCTCCTCCAAGCTAAAGTGACCAGCTCCCTCAGCCTTTCCTCATAAGAGAGATGTTCATGGCTCTGCACTGGACTCTTGCAAGCAGCCTTCTGTCATTCTTGAACTGAGGGGCCCAGAACTGGACACGATATTCCAGATGTGGCCTCAGCAGGGCAGAGCAGAGGGGGAGAAGAATCTCTTTCGACCTACTAACCACTCCCCTTCTAATACATCCTTGTATCTGTCAATAAATCATCTGCTACATTACACAAGGTAGATCCAGGAGTTAATGTCTCTTAGCTATGCTGTACTCGGCCTCCTGCAAAAACAAACCGAAACAAACCCCCCATCAACACCAACTTCATAGCTAAGCACATTTCTCCTTTGTTATTCCTGCAGCACAATCAAGTGCTTGACTCCTCCAGTTCTGATACTAACATGTTATGGTTCTTACAAAGTATGAAAGATCTTTATAGCTTGAGATAGATGAGGAAAGACTGTCAAGAGAAGTCCACGTAAGAACTTTCGTGTGCTTTAGATACTACTTTTCAGATGTTTAATGAAAGAAAATATTTAATCTCTCACTATCTCCACGTACTTATTTGTAAAGCAGATTCCCTGAAAACTGAAACTGATACCGGCTTGCAGTTGTCGATTCCAGAACACAGGTAGAATTTAGTGCGATTAGCAGTTTGAGCACTAGGTGGAAACAGAGAATGAGGAGTCGTTATCAACCTTTAGCACAACAAATGGGAGAGCTTCCCCCGGCACACGACTGGAATCCCAGAGGGGCGAGATGGCAGCTTAAAGCCGCTTCATTTTATTGGCGATCTCTATCGTTCTCGTTCCTTGCACACAAAAGAAAATATTCCTCTTAAATCTGATTCTTTAATTCCCACCATCCCCCCCACCCCCACCCCCGCTTGCCGAATTGCTTTAAATTTTGGGATACGTGTATACAGTGCTCAGGTATTTTCCTATTGCTCGTTGTTCAAGTATTTCAGTGGAAACTGGCACCAGAATTGGGCATATAGCAATTTTTCCACTGTTGTAGCTTTGAAAAACTTTAGGTTGCATATACTTGGACCGAGCTGCTTTTGTCTGCTGTTAGTCACTTGTCATATATTGCAACCAAAAAAAAAAAAAAGGTGAAACAGAAAAAAAAGTGAAAGCAGAAACTAATGCTTTCCTTTCAGCTTCATGTTTACGCAACAAGCAAGAACAGCTGGAAAAGTCACCCTAATTTTCTTCTTTGGATGATGCTGTTCCAGGAGCCTCTTTATTACAATACTGGAGTCTTCTAGCTTAGGAAAGAGAACTGAAATTGTGTTTAGCTTTGGATGGTAACCATCTTTTATATATTGTGCTCCTTGTGGAAAACCTGCCTCTAGAAAAATTCATATGCAGAGTGCAACTGCAGCAAATGCCTGCAGGAATATCCAGGAACGATGCAGCATTTCAACAGAAACCACACAGCAAAACTGAGCTGGCATAAAGGCAGTGCAGGTCTAAGCATGCGTGTTCCGGATGGGACATCCAAGCATTCTCATCTCACCACCAAGAAATGTTAGTCTAAGACCATACATGAGAAAGGATGCAGTCATGATTTATGCAGCTCAATATACACTAGCCTAGTCAACCCTCAGCCCTTTTTGTATTGTCTGCAGGGCTTGAAAGGTCTGGGTTATGAAGCTGGTAGAGTAGCAAGGGATGTCTCTAGTTTTGTTTAGAGTTTGTGATATGCTGTTTCATTTGTGATGGATACCTCACTTGTATCCAGAATGTATACATAAGAAACCACCAGGTTTCCTGCAAAACCTTCACATACTCATAATTCTTCCACATTTTTTAATTAAAACATCGGTAATTGCTAATAACTTGTTCTGTTTCATTCTGTGTGTTTACCCAAGTGCTCCCTCTTTACTCAGCTTTTAAGACAGTAAGATAGCACAACTGAGTATCGCAGGCCAGTTTTACAGTCTGTTTGAAGCAGATTTAGACTGCCCGAGGTGACTGAGTCAGTTGGATCAGATGCCAGAGCAAGCGCTCATACTGGTGGAATGCAAATGAAAAACTCAGCTGAACTTGAAACCTCTTGAAGCCTGGGGAGTAACTAAGACTACTGCTCCCTATCCAACTAAATACAGTCTTATATCTAGCTGGTATTTCAGTTCAATATCTTAAATGATTTTGAGTACATCTTGTAAACTCTGTAGGAGAAATGCTACACTAGACTCAAAGAGCAAATGAGTAGGTGCATAAGACCTATGGTCTGCATTCCTGAAGAAAGTCTGTGTTTGATGAAGTGAAAGGAAGTTGAGATAGGGCAAGACACAAATGCAAAACCTTCCATTTCAGCAGAGTTTTGAGGTATCCAGCACCAGTTGCCATTGAATTAAACCTATCAGTGGGACACTGTGGATTTCCTCACAGCTGTTTGAATTAAAAAAAAACCACAAAACAACAAAACCAACCAACCAAACAAACCCAAAACAAAACACAAAAACAACCCCAAAACACTCAAAAACTGCAGAAATGTAGTATCTAATGTAGGGCTTTGGCACTCACAAGATGGTCATTCTGCTCCTTATCCTTAAGGCCATCTTTCAGAGAAGGCGGCACATGTTAAATAGCATGGAAATCTTGCAATACAATAAAACAATGTCAGTCATCCTCCATTTAATGGCTGAAGAGTAATGAATTCCCTCCCCCAAATATAGCCATTTTAAAATGCAGAATGGCAACACATCTTCAAGAAACCAGATTCTTGAGTACATTCAATTATCATGTCTGCCAGAAGCAGCAGCATGCCTTTGATTTGTCCTGTTATTCCAAGTCTGTTAAGTATGTTGGAAATCAATTTTCATAGAATCGTAGAATCAACCAGGCTGGAAGAGACCTCTAAGATCACCCACTCCACCCTATCACAGGATCACAGGCTCACAGGATGTTAGGGGTTGGAAGGGACCCAAGGAGATCATCGAGTCCAACCCCCCTGCCAGAGCAGGACAATACTGTCTAACACAGATCACAGAGGAACACATCCAGACAGGCTCACCCAGACCTTTCAGGTAGTTTTATGTCAATGAGACTTCTTAGTCCAGTCTAGCTACATGACTGAAGAGCTTCCTGGTGCCAGTTTAAAGAAGTCACATTTTAGTGCTGAAATTAGAAGGAAAAAAGTTTTCAGGACCACTTGAGCCCAGATTATATATAGCAGGAGGGCAGGGGAAATGCTACATGTAAATTAAGACCTTATTATATGGAAAACACTGACAGTCAAACACAAATATTTCAGTTTGGGCTTTTTTTGCTGGTTTGAGGTTCTGTTTTGTTTCAATTGCAAATCAATCTCCAAGTTTCATTTGTAAGCTTATTGTTCTAACATAGACTTACCAGTTTTATCATTGAAGAGTATAGCTTGGGAGAGTTTTCCAGATGCAAAGATTTCCACTGCTTACAAAGGTGTTGATTCGTAGAGGACCCCAAATCTGCTTTCATTTAGTTCTTTCTACAGCTAAAATCTCCTTCCCATCAAGATTCAGGTTTCAAGTTAAAGCAGACTGAAAGTTTGCCTCTGCTGTTATCTACTCTGCTGGCTGACAGTTGCTGGTGGTGACTGAAAGTATTACTAGGAGTGGTTTTGCCTTCAAATAGGGTAGTAGTGACTCAACGTGTGGGATAAATCCAGACATGCCCAGCTTTCCTCCTTCTCTGTAAACAAAGTGATCTGATAGAGAGATATGACTTTGATGATCTTTAGATGCCATGAATATGCCTGACACATAAAGATTGCTTTCATACCTAGTTAAATAAGCATGTGACAGAAGTTATTTTTTGAAGGATAAACTGCAATGAGTTCCTTGACTGCAATGTCAAGCACGAGTGACAAGCATCAAGAGGCTGCAGGATCTGCCTCAGCAAATTGCATGAGTCTCAACAGAATAAGGTAATTTCCCCAAAACACTGCAGATCACCTGGGAGGAGGCTTCCAACAGACCCTCCTCTCCATCTTTATTGCTCTCCACGTTACTCTTCTAGACACTTCTTTGCATATTCTCCCATCTTTGTTTCCAGTCAATTTCCTCTGTTGGAAAACCCCTCATGACAAATTGCCCCATCCTGTTTCCGCAGTTTTCTCAAGCAGGTTGCTTTTATATTCTTGTTTGTTTTGGTCGAGTTCTGCCTAAAAGCATAATCTGAAATCTTTACACAGTATATTTTTTCCCAGGTGAATAAATGCATTAAATCAAGAGGCACTGAACTGAGTTCTTTAGAGCATATCTTTATGTTGCACATCATGAGGATTGTTATTTGCTTTCCAGGGTTTATATCACACATTACAAGTCTTGGCAGTATAAAATACCTTCTGAAGACAGACTGGATTTTAAACAGGTGACCATCAGGATTCTGTACACATTCACTGAAGCTACTAACTGCCACCGTAAGAGTGGAATGAAATATATAAAATCTTAAAAGCATATATTCAATAGACAAACAACAGACAATAGAGGGTATCAGGAATTTGTGTTTCGGATGTGGAGAAATAAGCTGGCCATGGACAGAAAAAGACATACACAGCCATGTTCTTTGCAGACTCTCCCTAGTCTTGCTATGTCAAATAACCTGAACAAACATAAGCATGGTCTTCAAAGTGTTTGTTAAGAAAACTAAATAACAAATCAAGATGTGGAATTAAAGAAGACTGACACCAATGAAGTCAGGATCAGGATTTCTCTGTGAGTGCTAACGTATTACACCTGCATATCCACTTATGAATTTGGTTTTTGTTCCTGTAACATTGCAGAACAACTGCAAAAGAGAACACTGAGATTTATCTGACATAGAACCACAGAATCAGTCAGGGTTGGAAGGGACCACAAGGATCATCCAGTTCCAAGCCCCTTGCCATGGGCAGGGACACTCTACCCTAGAGCAGGCTGGCCAGAGCCTCAGCCAGCCTGGTCTTACACACCTCCAGGCATGGGGCCTCAACCACCTCCCTGGGTAACACATTCCAGGCTCTCACCACTCTCATGCTCAACAACTTCCTCCTCACCTCCAGCCTGAACTTGCTCATCTCTAGTTTCGCTCCATTCCCCCCAGTCCTGTCACTCCCTGATATCCTGAAAAGTCCCTCCCCAGATTTTTTGGAGGCCCCCTTCAGATACTGCAAGGCCACAAGAAGGCCACAAGAAGGTCACAAGAAGGTCACCTGGGAGCCACCTCTTCTCCAGACTCAACAGCCCCAACTCTTTTAGTTTGTCCTCAGCATAGCTGCTGCAGCCCTCTCAGCATCCTCGTGGCCTTTCTCTGGACACTCTCCAGCATCTCCACATCCCTCTTGGAATGGGGGCTCCAGAATTGGATGCAGCACTCCAGGTGGGGGCTCAGTGGAATGGAGCAGAGGGGGAGAATCACCTCCTCCACCTGCTGGCCACACTTCTGCTGCTGCAGCCCAGGCTCTGGTTGGCTTTCTGGGCTGCAGGTGCACACTGCTGGCTCCTGTTGAGCTTCTCGTCCAGCAGCACCCCTAAGTCCCTCTCCTCAGGGCTGCTCTCCAGCCACTCACTGCCCAGCCTGGATTTGTGCTTGGTATTGCCCCGACCCAGATGCAGGACCTTGCATTTGGTCTTGTTGAACCTCAAGAGGTTGGCTTGTGCCCACCTCTCCAGCCTGTCCAGGTCCCCCTGGATGGATTTATCTGACATCCTGTAAAGGCTACTGAAATCCTGTAAAGGCCTTTGAACTCCTCTAAATGTTGCTTATTTTAGAAAGTATTTTTTAGATGAAGTGAATAACACTATGGATTATCAGACAGTGCAGTATACATTCTGCCTTATTACAGATAATGGAAAACAGCTCCCTGCAGTAATGCTACATCTGCAACAGACTTATTTGCAGAATCTCTATGCAGAGCATAACAAAACTTGCTCACTACTCAAATTAGGCCATCAAACTGGCAGACCATGGAAGAATTCTAAAATGGTCCTCAGATCATTTTCAATCATCCTTTAACACTGTAAAATATATTTACCATCAGATCTTTGAGTGAACAGCTATAATCTTTGCCTTAGCTGTCAAAAAGTTTGACAGACCTAGATTAAAACATAAGCATCTTAGATGCAAGGCTTCTGCTTGCAGGATTGTTTTAGCAGTACAAGCCTTATTTAAAGGCAAAAGTAGTTTATCTGTGTGATCTGATGAGCTTTTGGATGCCAGTCTTCATCCTCATAACTGAAATATACTGAAAGTAATTCATTATGATCTCTGTATATTCAGATGTACATGTGTGTAACAAGTATTTTTCAGGTTGTTTAAACAGACCAGTGGACTGAATAATAGTACTGTAAGTGAGTCTTGGATAGCGTAAACTCTTACACAACCAAATAAACCAGTTGTCTGCCAAGAAGAAGTGGACAGTACTGAAAATACCACTTACACATTAATATATTAGGTTAACATGCTGCTCATGGCTTGGACAAGCACACACTCTGCTGAATAAAGCACTGGCTGGATGAAAGGGCCCAAAGAGTGGTGGTCAGTGGAATTAAATTCAGCTGGTGGCCAGTCGCAAGTGGTGTCCCCCAGGGCTCAGCGTTGGGACCACTTCCGTTTAACATCTTTACCGATGACCTTGATGAAGACATAGAGTGTGTCATCAGTAAGTCTGCAGATTACACCAAGTTGGGTGACGGTGTTGAACTGCAGGAGGGTAGGGAGGCTCTACAGAGGGACTTGGATAGATTGGATCAATGGGTCAACATCAATGGCATCAGCTTCAATAAGGCCAAACTTCAGGCAATGCTACAGGCTTGGGGAAGTGTGGCCAGAGAGCTGCCTGGCAGAAAGGAACCTGGGGGTTGTAATAGACAAACAACTCAATATGAGCAAGCAGTGTGCCCAGGTGGCAAAGGTGGCCAGTGGTATCCTGGCTTGTATTAGAAATGCTGTGTCCAGCAGGGACAGGGTGGTGATGGTCCCCTTGTACTCAAGCTCTGGTGAGGCCACACCTTGAGTACTGTGTTCAGTTTTGGGCACTTCATTACAAGAGGGATGTGGAGGTGCTAGAGTGAGGGCAGAGGAGGGCAACAAAGCTGGTGAAGGACCTGGAAAATAAATCTTATAAAAAGCTACTAAGGGAGCTAGGGCTGTTTAGCTTGAGGAAGAGGAGGCTGAGGGCAGACCTCATCACTGCCTACAGCTACCAGAAAGGTCACTGTGGAGAGGCTGCCGGTGGTCTATTCTCGCAGGTAAACAGTGATAGAACAAGAAGGAATGGCCTGAAGCTGCGACTGAGTGGGTTTAGACTGGACATTAGGAAATATTTTTTACCAGTAAGAGTGGTCAGACATTGGAATGGGCTGCCTAGGGAGGTGATTGAGTCACCAACCCTGGTTTTAAAATAAAATAAAACCCCCGTTTTAAAATAGAAGCCTATTTGGCACATGAAAAATGAAATCTTGTCTTCCTACACATAATATACAGAAGTGTGTGACTTGTATCTTAAGAATGCTTTCAGTTCATAGTGTTTTGTGTCAACCTATCGTACCATGTCTTCTATGACTCTAAAGAAAACTAAAATTATAAGCACACATACTACAAATCGACTTAAACAGATTGCTTTTGGTCTTGAATAAATCACAAAATCAGGTAGTCCATTACAATGCAGTACAGATATACGGTACTTCAATATGTTCATAGCAAAACAGGAAAAGTTGAATTCAGGAGGTGGGATTGTTTCTTTCATAGAAGGCAGCTCAGCAGTAAATGCCTGCAGACATTCTTTAGAATTGAAATGACACATCCTAAACCATTTCAAGCCAGAAAAGGAAAGTGCCAGTCTGAAAGATGGCAAGAAATTCTTGTAATGTCTGCTGTGAACAAAGCTGCTAGCCCCAGTAGCTCAGACACTTAACATCATTACTTCCAGTGTTCTCAGGGGCCATGCTCACATTCACAACTGTGAGAATTAAAGCTAGGCATCACTCTTTGCATTAACTAAGATGTTTCTTTCTACATGTGTGATGTTAGAAGAAATAAAATTATGGAGGCACAAACTGTCTTCAGGGAGACTGTCGCCAAGTCACTTAGCTTCAATATATGGTGTCTATATGTGAAAGCTGCTTATTCACAACATAGCAGAGAGAAATGTCTCCTCTCTTGCTTTGCTAGTGGAGACCCTGTAAGCTAGCAGACAAAGAAGTCAGCTGGTCACTTCAGATTTGCAGAACTGGTGAGCTCTCCCTTTCCTCCCACTGTTACAAAGTAAAGAGCTACAGTTTGACTGATGGTTTTCTATTTTATTACTACTCTCCTGACATATGACAGAAGTGAATGCCCAGTTCTTGGCTGCTTGAATTAATCTGGAAATATTGGACACAAGCCAATTGATGATGACAATGCTTGAGATTTTCTTCTCCCAACAGAAAAAAGGCAACATCTCTGGACAATTACATCAGAGCTCTTTATCAAGGTATTAATAAATCATGTGAAGATTACTCACAAACAATACCTTAAATTTCTAGTCCCTGAAAAGAATCAGGTGCCTAAAAATAGACATTTGAATGATTTGTTATGAATTGAGAATGTTTGCCTCCTCTGTACCATTTAATGGTATGGAAAATCACCAATAGAAATACTATGAAAAAGGTTTTGCTTCATTGCTTGCTTAATAATGGAATTTAAATTAGCCCAGCAAGAAAAACAAAATGTTGGTTTAAAAATGCTGTTTCTCATTGCCATAGAAAATAGAAACATTAACTATTGGACTGATTATCTACAGAACTGAGAAATGGATGCCAAAACAATTCTATATACACAAAATCTATATAAGGAATTTGTGGGAGAACAAAAATAGGGAAAATATTTTCTGAACAAAATATTCCAGAACTTGCTCTGCCCCAAACTGCTGGGGGAAAACAACCCACCACATTTTATGCAGTTTGGCTCACGTATGTCTTCCTTGCTTTGTGGTGCTATATCTAACTCTGGATGTTCTGTCACTCTTTTTGTCTTGCTTTAAACAAAAGCTGCTGCTTTGATCATCTGTAGCACGTGCCAAGACACAAGACAGATTGTCGTAGGTTATCTAAAGACAGGCAACAGAAATTAACCTCTCAGATCAAATTGGAGAGAAAATACAGAATTGTATTTAGAGAGAGAGATACAGTGACAGACCTTACAAAGCGATTTCCCATCCATGGCAAACCCCCTTGAAGTTCTCCCCATCCCCAAAAAAACTAAATCTACCTTCCCCAGTGCTCCAATCCTCCCCTGCCAACACCCGCAGCCAGCCAAGAGGCCTACTGCTTACATGTTCCCGATAGATTGGCTCCTGCCACACACCCAGGGCAGGAGGAGGAGGAAAGGAGAACGAACTGACCTTGTTGTGAGTCTATAAAGAGATAGCAGAATTATGGAATTGATAACAATCTTCTAGTCCCCAGAAAAAAAAACCTGGGACACAGATACACCAGTGGTGCAGCTGGGCACCCTCAGAAGGAAGCCTCTTACTACTGGAGGAAAAAAAAAATCTCTGGACTTGATATTAAAGAATTTTTTCTGCCTTTGTTTACTCTCCTGCTGCAGGCAAAGTGCATCTGCCTCTGGCTATGTATTCCTACTCAGGAGGGGAGATATGTGATTAATGCTAAGGACTGGGGAGGAGAAGATAAGCACTTCTATTCTGATATTCTGTCAACACCTGGGCAAGGCCTATTAACTATGAGATACATTTACTTGTGTGGATAAGCAAAGAGTTCTTGGGAAAATTCAGGAAGGAGGAGGTTTACAGTATGTGGAAAAAAGGTCTGGTTAATTGGGAAGATTATAGAAATATTACCAGAGAAGGTAGAGAAGTGACAACGCCAAGGCCCTCTTGGATCTGAGTCTTGCCAAGGAAGTGAAAGAAAACAAGAAGCACTTTTTAAAGTACATCAATAACAAAAGGAAGATCAAGGGAAAAGGTGTGTCCACTGAACAATGTGGGAGATATGGTAACTGAAGATGCAAAGGTGGCAGAGTTACTGAATGCCTTCTTTGTCTCAGTCTTTACTGCTAAGATCAGCCCTCAGGAACCTCAGTCTCCAGTGGAACTGGAGAGGACACTCCACTAGTGGGATGAGATTGAATAAGGCCAAGTGCAGGGTTCTATACTTCGGCCACAACAATCCCAAGCAGCACTACAGGCTGGGGACAAAGTGGCTGAGAGCAGCCAGGAGGAAAGGGACCTGGGGGTGCTGGGAGAGAGGAGCTGAAGATGAGCCAGCAGTGTGCCCAGGTGGGCAGCAGAGCCAATGGCATCCTGGCCTGGCTCAGGAACAGTGTGNCAGGCAAGCAGCAACAGAACAAGGGGACACAGTCTCAAGTTGTGCCAGGGGAGGTCTAGGCTGGATGTTAGGAGGAAGTTCTTCCCAGAGAGAGTGATTGGCATTGGAATGGGCTGCCCAGGGAGGTGGTGGAGTCGCCATGCCTGGAGGTGTTCAAGCAAAGTGGATGGAGCCCTTAGTGCCATGGTCTGGTTGACTGGACAGGGCTGGGTGCTAGGTTGGATTGGATGTGCTTAGAGGTCTCTTCCAACCTGGTTGATTCTAGTCAGTCAGGACTAGGTTAGAGATCACTTGTGCCAACTGAAGACACACAAATCCATGGGCCCTGATGGGTTGCATCCACGAGTGCTGAGAGAACTGGCTGATATTGTTGCTGATCCTCTCTCCATCATTTTTGAGTAGTCATGGAGAACAGGAGAGCCTGGCGACTGGAGGAAAGCCAATGTCAATCCAGTCTTCAAAAAAGGCAAGAAGTGAGATACAGGCAACTATAGAGCAGTCAGCCTCACCTCCATCCCTGGAATGATGATGGAGCAGCTCATTCTGGAGGCCATCTCTAACCACATGGAAGAAAAAAGGGTTATCAGGAGTAGCAAACATGGATTTACCATGGGAAAATCTTGTTTGACTAACCTGATAGCCTTCTATGATACCATGACCAAATGGGTAGACAAAGGAAAGGCTGTGGATGTCATATACCTTGACTTCAGCATGGCTTTTGATACTGTTTCCCACAACATCCTCATAGATAAGCTCAGGAGATGTGGCATAGATGGCTGGTCTCTGTGGTGGATGGAAAAGTGGCTCCACCACAGAGTTCAGAGAGTTGTCATCAATGGCACAGAATCAAGTTGGAGGCCTGCAGCCAATGCTGTTCCCCGGGGATCAGTACTGGGTCCACTTTTGTGCAGTATCTTTATCAATGACCTGGATGAGGGACAAG
The DNA here is from genome assembly GCA_013400475.1 of Tricholaema leucomelas. Lineage (NCBI taxonomy): Eukaryota > Metazoa > Chordata > Aves > Piciformes > Lybiidae > Tricholaema lacrymosa > Tricholaema leucomelas. Next base: position 13,977 of record WAAF01015220.1, on the reverse strand, counting down.
TGTAGGGTCCTCCATCAGGGGAGGAATAACAACAGGCACCAGTAGAGGTTGGGGGCTGCCTTGCTGGAAAGCAACTCGGTGGAGAAAGACCTTGGCAGTCCTGGTGGACAGCAAGTTCTGCATGGGCCGGCAATGTGCCCTTGTGGCCAAGAGAGCCAATGGCATCCTGGGATGCATCAGGAAGTCTGGCCAACAGGTCTAGGGAGGATCTTCTCCCCCACTACTCTGCCTTGGTGAGACTACATCTGGAATACTGTGTCCAGTTTTGAGCTCCCTAGTTCAAGAGAGACAGGGACCTGCTGGAAAGAGTCCAGTGGAGAGACACGAGGATGACTGGGGGACTTGAGCATGTCCCCTATGAAGAGAGAGGGAGCAACCTGGGGCTGTTTAGTCTGGAGAAGAGAAGAAGTAGTTGTCTAGATGTCAGTTTTCCAAACAAAGATAAACTTCTTCAAATGGTTTTCAAGAATGCAAAATGTGCAATGAACTCCTTTGCACAAGAAAGGAAAATACAGAACAATGTACCTGTGGCAACACTAGTTGTTGAATTAAATGCACCAGGACTAGCAAATGGGTACAGCTAAGTGCTAAAATAGCCACCTTAATAGAAAGAGAGATTACAAAATGCCTTAACTTTAAAAATTCAGTGTCTGATGGAAGAAAGCAGAAGGGAAGGAAATGGAAGGAAAGGGAAGGGAAAGCTTTGTTTATTTTTCTCTTTCCTGTCAAACTGCAGGTGTAAATAAAAAGTTTGTATTAGAGCTAGACAGAAATTCTACAGAACAACCACCATGACTGACATATTCTAGACTTGTTTTTGGTTTAGCAGTTTGTGCTGCACTAGAAATCTCTTCTTATTATTAACAGTTGTGCTCTTCAGCCAGATTAAACCCAACTGTCCCAAAGCATGGACAAGCTCCATGGTTTCAGTTAGACACTTCAAATATGTACTTTTGAAAATAAACACTAACCTTCATTTCCTGTGACCAGATGAGTCACATCTTAGAGACAGTCTTGAAATATTTTTAGGAAAACTAAGTTAGTGACAATTACTGATCCAAGTCATTCCCCTGTAAAGTACTGTGTAGGGATGATATTTTAAATGCAACCATAGATTTATACCAGAAATAACATTTACTGATACACTCACTTTGCTAAGTTGTATTTTTGTAGAAGTGAAATGACTTCATCCAATCACCATGCATGCAATCTCACATAAAAATAATCAAATTAAAAATAAGTCCATTCATTTTTAAATATGAGTTTAGTCATCCTTTCCTCTAAATCTCAGAGATATTTCTGCTTAAACAAAAATCAGTTACAGTTCGTCATATTGCTCCATCTCTACATTTGTAGCAGTACAATGCCATTAGTCATTCCCAGAACCACAGTCATTAGAGATTGAAGTGACCTTTTAATGTCATCATGTCCTGTCCTGATTCCTACTATCCATGGCAACAGACTAATGCCAAACACACAATTATGACTTCACCACAAAATGTAGCAAAAGGAGAAGCTGATTTTCAGTTGTAAGTTAAATTTCAGAAGGTGGAGGCTTAGCTTTTGCTATCTAAATAGAATTCATTTGCATTTCACTTGCAAGTTGTTCAGCAGTCAGGGTATTCCTAAGCACCCACCTTACTTTGGTACCTAAATAAAAAACTGATTTCTTACTTTGGGCAGAGGAGGGAACATAAAAATGACCACATCATGGAGAAAGCTGTGTTTGATCCAGGAGCCCTCCAAACCAAGGTCAGTTTTATTGTAAAGCTGGGCACGCATACTCTATTTGCCTTCCTTACCCTGCTGAAGAGTGAAGGCCTACAGCTTGCAGGGATGAGGGTATAGACAGGCCTGTGTCCATTTGATAAAACATGGACTCTCATGTAAACTACTTCTCACCTACTTCTCACTCCTGTGAAGGAATAACTGTGCATATCAGAGTGAAGTAACATCTGCAATATGAGGAGCTGGAGCCTGAGATAAATGCAGAGATTCATCTACATTGTGGTGTAAATGCTCTTTTGGAGCAGTAAGTTCCTATTGGCAGTGTGTTTCTAGGTTCATGTACACCTGAAATGCATGACTGTCTAAAGGTATTTCATCTTCATATAGACTAAATGCTTTATAACAGTGTTCATGTAACACCACATTTATGATAATTAGCCCTTCCTCAGAGAGAGGAATAATTGGACTGGGCCAGTGCCATGCTAATGTAGACCTATTGCTGGTAGGACCTGAGTTAACTGTGTGCTATTTACTGAACCTGCACACCTGCACATTCCAAGTGCATTGCACTTCACTGCAACTCACTTATGAGTTTGCTTGCCATATATATGTAAGATGGCAGAAACACAAATCAACCCTCCTTTATTTGTGATTAATGGAATTGCTGCAGCAAATTTATTTCACTCACAGGAGAAGTTACATAGGAGTTTGAACTCCATATGTAACCACATCAAGATCATTTATCAAGAATTAAGACATGTGACTCAGTGTCATAGCTGGACCTCTCTCTCTAACAGCATTTAAAGGACAACTTGGAAAAGAATTAAACATGTCACAAGCATTGCAAGGGTTTAGAGTCCTAAAGTATCACATCTCTGGTGTAAACCCAAAGGCTCTTGCAGAGAACTGTAGTAATACAGCACTAGGTGGGAGCAAAGTGCTTAAAAATGTGCTTAGATGAAGATGTGTATGAAAGAGAAATAATTTTGTAATGAAGAAGATTCACTTCCCACAGACATTTCAGTAATCAAACAGAGCAAGATTCTTACGTTTTAATTAGTCTTTATTCAGACCAATTCATACTGAAATGAGAACCACTGAATCAGATACTTTCCCTTCAAAAGGATGAAACAGGACTGTGTAAGGGCTTAAAGAGCTGGCCCAGAGCTTTGAAAAATGCAGTGTTGAGAAACTGAGGATCTGTGGGTTCACATTTCAGAGATGATACAAGATTTTTCAACCTTTAAATTACACCTTGTGCAAGCAGTACTGTTACTTAACTCTAACAGATTTGCAGATGTGTCCATCTCCAAGGTAATGGGCATTAGATTTCCATCATTCAAAAGGCTGAGATTCAATATAAATCAAAGAATGAATGAATTCTACCCTCTCAATCTCTAAAAGCTTTTAAACACTACTTAGAGAGATTCTAGCAGAGGTAATAATAGATTTTTATACAGACAGTCTTTAAAGTGTTTAGAGGAAAATTTAAGAATTATTAGTCTCTGTTTTAGCAATAAGACATGAGAAGGCTTTGCTTGAACCAGTTATAGAGGAAATCCCTGCCAAAGCTTATCGTAAACCTGGTGTGAGGGGAAGAAAGGAAGGAAATTTAGAACTACGTAATATTTTTTGACAATGTTAATTGGTATTTTTCTTTGACTGTTGAACATGAGACAGAAAAAGCTGCACACTACTGATAATACCTGCAGTGATACAAGCTAAAATAACTGTTATTTTTCAGGAGTATTGGCTGAGTTCAATGAAAGGACATAACAGTACGTGTGTACAACCACTGGGAAACACTGACTGGCATTTTCCCTTTTGACCTGATATGACAGTATTACATTCCAACAAAAAGCATTGCCAAGTCTCAGTTCAGCATAAAAACAACATTGAGGAAAATATTCTGTAGCAAACACACAGAAGTAAAAATGTTTTCAATTTAAAAAGAGTTGTGATTTGAGCCAACAGTGTCTCTGAAAGTCGGTTTATTCTGTTGCCTCAAATCTGACACACTCATGATGAACTAGATAAACTATCATTAAAAGAAGTGTTTGGGGTGAACTACAATGCTTGGTGGTTTTTTTCACACTAGGACTCAGACAACTTACATGCCTTATCACAAGATGCAAGGATGTGACTGCCCTTCTTACTGTGTGACAAAACCAATTGCAAAAAAGGCCATGATAAAACTAAATTCAGAAATCTTGAAAGATTAATACTGTGCAAATTATTCCTTAAAAGGTAAAAAGTGTTTTTTACACTTCAGGTTCATGATTTAGAGCTTGTGGCTGTTAGTTTACAAGAATGAACTGCAAGGTTTGTAAAGGGCTGAATTAAACTGCTGCCTAGGCTCCCTTAAGGAACTCTTCACATTTGGCTGGCAAGTTCAGCATGCAAACCTGGTCTTTCTAAAACAAAGGAAATAGTAAGTCTTACTTGTAAACATGTAAGGTTTGGCCATATTTTTAAAGGTGATAAGTGAAAGGAATCTTCTGAATATGAGCCTCTCTGCAGGTATTTTTACCACCAATGAGTAAAAATTTTCAGCCTCTCCTTCATGAAACTCTGAACCCTGAAAAATTTTTGTTTTTCCAAGAAGGGCAGTCAATAAAACCACCGTCTGTATAAAAGAAGCACCACAGCCCCTGAACAGCAAAACTCAGACTTCTCACCTTTCTCCACAGATAAAACAACGATTCTGAACAAGTGCTTTCGGAGGGGTGCCCTTAGCACTTACACTGCTACTGCCTGGACTGGGAGAAAACAACAGCAGATTCCCCACTTGGAGGTGCCCCATCAGCTCCAGAGGAGACCATGGATCCAGAACAAGATCCAGGAACATCCTGAAAAATAACTCTGCCAGGTACATCCCTGTCCACAAACTGACAGACCCTAACGTTGCTATTTTCCTCCACTGTCAAACAGACAAAACAGACACAGGCATAGCTCTGGCCCTGAGCAGCTAGCAAGTCCTCAAACAAATCCTAAGCACAGATCTCGAGTTAGAAAAGGCCAAGGACTACTTCCCAATAGGCAGCTTGAATGTGGCAAGCTTGTTTGAGACTTCAGTAGTATGAACAAGAGTAATCTGTGCCAGCTGCCCATCAGAGATGGGGAAACTTAGAAGTACAGGAGTAGCCCTTGTGTCACATGTGTTAGTGAGACAAAAGCAGTTACATTTACTGCTAAAAGGAGATTAATTCAGTGTAACTCCTAACATGTATGGAAGGGCCATGGGAATTACAGAGGTGAAAAAACAGTTTCTATCCTACAGGTCAGTAACAGCCAATGTTGATTTGAGTTAGTATGAAACTGGGAGGAGTGAATGGAGATGCTCTTCTGTGATTCCCACAGCACATTTTTAATATATAAAAGTCCAATGATTTTTAAAACCCCACAGTGATTGCATGTCTGACCACTCTTTCGCCCTTGTTCTTGCAATGCTCATGATTCTACGCTTACTGTCTTCTGTTTCATCCCCATATTCTTCCTCTATGTCCTTCTCATGTTTTCACCATGACCACCCTATCCTACCTAACATCACCATATTTACTCTCAAAGAAGAAAAAGAAGGACCCAAAGCAGTAGAAGATGGGGCAGAAAAGAAGGCCACAACACAGAAGAGGAAGAAGAGGATGCAGAAGCACAGATTTATTAACATCATGATGGCTGGGAAAGACCTTTATGGTCACTGATTCCCACCATAACCCAACTACCATCATCACTAAACTACATCCTGAAGCATCAGAGCTACACGCTTCTGGAATACCTCCAGGGATGGTCATTCCACCACTGTCCTGAGCACCCTCTTCCCATGGCTGACCACTCTCTCACCCTGCATCTCCCAATGCCCACACTTCTCTTTCTCTTCTGTTTCATCCCAATCCTCTTTCTCTGTGTCCTTCCCATGCTCTCACCATGTCCACCCATACCCACTCTATCCTCCTCCCATCTTCTGTTTCATACCAATCTTTTTCCTCTCTATCCCTCCCATGTTTTCACCATGCCCACCCATGCCCACCCTGTCCTCCCCAACACCACCAAGTTCACTCTCACAGAAGAAAAAGGAAAAAAAAAAGGAGTGTGGTGCAGAAGAGAAAAAGGACAACAAAGAAGAAGATGACAAGAAGAAGGTGGTGGCAAAGGACAAGGAGAAAAGAGGATGTCGTCAGCTACCCAATGACAACAATGATGAGGAATCTGCTGCGGATACTGAGGACGCAGAAGAAGAGAAAGGGAGGAGGAAGAAGAGGATAGGAAGTAGAATCTACCTTGCACAGCAGCAGTCGTCGTCGAACCAGCTGAAGCCACCGTGTCCCACACAGCCATTGGCTCTGCAAAGCAAAGGACAAGTGTTCTGTTGTGTTTTCCAGGTCGATGGACTAAAGAATAAATGCAAGAGTTGTATGCCATGTCAGGCCAAGCCACTGTTGCCATAGGGCTCCTTGTTCTGTTAAAATGGCCATGCTGCTTATATGTGTGTAGTTAAGTATTCTGTGTGTGTCCCATACCCAGCTGACCCCAACAACTAAGAGCACGCTCGTGGAACCAGGCATGGGACCTCAGTAAGGAACACATAAAGTTAGTAAATGGGAGTAATCAAGGTATATGTGTGGCCCTTCCCAAATCTGCTGCAGAAGGACTCCCCTTCTTATGATTCCCATTAATCTACCTTTTAGTTTTGGTGTGATCTCAGCCACAAGGTCGATAACTCTTGATTCTAACATTACTCTATGGAATGACACATGGCATGCATGTGAAGGAGCAGCCTATATGCTGGAAATCTATGAAAACACCACTCATTCCTTGAATTACACACCTTCATTAGAGTGATTTCATGCAAATTGTACTTTTGCTCTTCCTGAAACAAACTTTACCATGAAGGGTGTAAACAACATTACTATAGAACTGGAGAGTGGTACTACCACCTTGTGTTCTCATTTCTCAGGGGACCCATGGCCTGACTCTCTCCATCAGGTCAATCCATTTAAAGGTTCTTATATCACCATGTTTTCTGTCTCTTATTGTGTATTTTCACTTGAGCCTACACCTAGGAAGTCAAGCTGGACTTAAATGTAAAGTAGGCATGCCTTCTGTGTGTCCTCATCACATTTGGAACTTTTCTCTTACATCTCACTGATTCAAAGTCTGCCACATCCCCAAGTTGCTGGACAACCCCAAGTCTGCCACTGCAGGCCATGCTGGGCTGTTACTGGGATTGAGATCCCAAACTATTACATTGCTGGACAAACAGCAACACTATTCTTTGAAGCCATATTTGTTCCCTATTGGGCTCTCAAACAACATCAAATTGTCTTAGAAAACATTACTTGGCAACTTCATGTATGTATGAAGTAACTGGGCTAGATACAGAATCATAGAATCATAGAATCATAGAATGGTTTAGGTTGGAAGGGACCTCAAGGATCATCCAGCTCCAACCCCCTGCCGTAGGCAGGGACACCTCCCACTAGAGCAGGTTGCCCAAGGCCAATGCCTTTGCTGAACTAAATACTCAACTCCATCAAGCTTCTAAGATAACTTTACAAAATAGGCTGGCCCTAGGCATGTTACTATTAAAAGAAGAAAGCGTGTGTGGAATGTTACATCTTAACTGAGGCCGAGTGCTGTGTTACTGTCTATAATGCTTCCACCTCAATAGTTAAGCAGCACAATCTGTAATGAAAGAAACTACAGATCACACTGGTCCTGGCTAATCAGGGAGGTCTCTGTTGACTGGAGGCTAGCAAATCACTGAATCACAGAGTATCAGGGGCTAGAAGGGACCTCAAAAGATCATCCAGTCCAACCCCTCTGCCACAGCAGGATCACCTATACCAGAGCACACAGGAACATGTCCAGGCAGGTTTTGAATATCTCCAGAGAGGGAGACTCCACAACCCTCCTGGGCAGCCTGTTCCAGTATTCTGTCACCCTCACAGCAAAAAAATTCCTCATGTTTAAATGAAATTTCCTAGTCCTCAATTTCCACCCATTGCCCCTTGTCCTGTCATCGGGCATCACCCAGCAGAGCCTGGCTCCAGCCTCCTGGCACTCGCCCTTTACATATTTAACCATTGATGAGGTCATCCCTCAGTCTCCTCTTCTCCAAGCTAAAGAGCCCCAGCTCCCTCAGGCTCTCCTTGTAAGAGAGATGTTCCATGCCCTTAATCATCTTTCTGGCTCTGTGCTGGACTCTCAAGCAGTTCTGTGTCCCTCTTGAACTGGGGAGAGGGAGGCAGAACTGGACACAGTACTCCAGATGTAGAGTAGGGGCCAGGGCAGAAGAGAGGGGCAGGAGAACCTCTCTCAACCTACTAACCACAGCCTTTTTAATACCCTCCTGGCCACAAAAGCATATTGCTGGCTCACAGTCAACCTCCCATCAACTAGGAGCCCCAGATCCTTTTCCCCTTTGCTGCCTTCCAATAGGTCAGTACCCAACCTACCCTGCTCCCTGGGGCTGTTCTTTCCCACGTGCCAGACTCTACACTTGCCCTTGCTGAATTTCATTACATTTCCTCCTGCCCAGCCCTCCATCCTGTTCAAGTCTCACTGAATGACAGCACAGTCTTCTGCTGTGGCAGCCACTCCACCCAACTCTGTGTCATCAGCAAACTTGCTGACAGTGTACTGTTGTTTCTTATAGCAGCATGGCACCAGGGATTCCCCTGATAATGACGCTTACTGTGACATGGCAGTGACTGAGTGGTTGATGGTGGTGCCATGTCTCACACTGACCTGCTCCCCCTTGGGATGTGGTCTCCACCAGATCCTCTTTCTGCATTCAATTTCCAGTTCATGGTGGTGGCTTCTGGGAGTTGAGGGCATAACACAGAATCACAGAATCATGGAATAGTTTGGGTAAGAGAGGACCTCTAAAGATGACCTACTCCAACTCCCTTCAGGCAGCAGGGGCACCCCCAACTAGAGCAGGTGGATGAAAACATCAAGATATTGAATGTCTCAAGGAATGGGGACTCCAAGACATTTCTGGGCCACCAGTTCCAATGTTCCACTACCTCAACATGTTTACAGATGACATCAAGCTCAGCAGTGCAGTTGATATGCCAGAGGAACAGGATGTCACAGAGAGACCTGAACAAGTGGGCCCAGGGGAACCTCATAAGGTTCAAAAACGCCACATGCAAGCTCTTACAACTGGACTGGGACAACCCTTATTGTCAATAAAGGCTGAAGGGTTTGAGAGCAGCACTGTGGAGAAGGACTTGGGGTTACTGGTGGATGAAAAGTTGAACATGAGGCAACAATGTGCACTTGCACCCCAGAAAACCAACCATTTTCTGGGCTGCATCAAAACAAGCATGACCAGCATGTTGTGGGAGGTGATTCTGCCACTCTACTGCACTCTGCTGAGACCTCAACCACAGTACTATGTCCAGGCCTGGAGTCCTCAGCACAAGAAAGACATGGGTCTGTTAGAGTGGGTCCAAAGAAGGGCCATGAAAATGATCAGAGGGACGGAACACCTCTCCTGTGAAGAAAGACTGAGAGTCAGGGTTGCTCAGCCTAGAGAAGAGAAGGGTCCAGAGTGACCCTATTGTGGCCTTTTAGCATTCAAAGGAGGATTCTAAGAAAGATAAGGACAGTTTTTAAACTGCAAGAGAGAAGACTAGACATAAAGAATATGTTTTTTACAATAAAAATGTTTGAAAAGCAGCCTCACTGTGCATGCTCTCAGCTTGGCATTCGTTCTCCACCACAAAAACATCCTCAAACAACTTAATGGTGCACTTTTACAAAGCAGTCAGAGAAGTTTCTCCTCTTTTCTATCTATGCTCACTAGAGTGGCTCAAGAAACCAGAGATCTAGTGTTATGCACTCTCCTACAAACAGCTGGGTCAAATGTGTTGTTTGCTACATACATGGCCACAACCACCACAAAGACATTGCAAAATTTACAGCAAATCTGTAATGAGATGCAGAACAGCTCACTCAGATTTAATCTGGCTTGTGCCCAATGTGCTGCTGGCTGGTGGGAGTAGCAAAGCTTTGACAAGCTGATAAAATCTTGACCTTTTTTTTTTCTTTGTCTATTTAATGGAATTTGACCCTCAAAAGACCAAAGTCTCAAGATTTTCCAATTTATAGCTAAACAAAAAAAAAACAGTAACAGTGGCAAATTCTTTCTTGTGTCTCTCATGCCCTAAGAATCTCCCTGGTTATAATACAGCCTCAGGGATGCACATATTCCTCATCTCCAGTGTCTTGGTCTTCCCAGCAGCACATCTCCACTTATGGCTAATTTGTTATTTGAAAGGAAAAGAGAAAAAAGGCAAAGACCAGACAACCTCGCCCTCAGAACACATATGAACAGTAGAAGGGGAAGTTTTTTTATCTCTGCGGTTCAGTGGCTACAGTCCTCGAGTCTGAGATTGGAATATAATCATTGTTTTACAGCAGAAGCACATTGAGGGCAATGCATGAAGCCACATTCTCTTTAGGGAGAAATCCTAAAGTCATGGAATCAAATTGAAATGGTCTATTTTGGTCTGGTCTAGTCTAGTCTGTGAGGGTCCTATAAAATACCAAGTCAAGAAAAGACAACCATATCCACCTAACCTTTCATTCTGCAGTCCTAACATATCTGTATAGGCTGCATCATTTAGCCCTCAAAATATTAAAGCTTATTAAAAAATACATCTGCAGACAGCCACACAAATACAGGGAGAAGCTGGAGAGCACCCCCCAAGCAAAGCAGACCTGAGCTTTGTGATGAAGGCACAGGCATGGAAGCAGTGTTGATCTGTAGGTGGAACTGACTCCAAATCTTCCACTCTTGGAGACTAATGTGGTTGCTGAGTTTTACATCAGAAGTGTGGCATTTATGATGGTGTTACCATTTCTAAGGAAAAAAAGAGCACCTTTCTTTGAAAGAAAGTGATGCAGCGACCTGCCTTTTTCAACGCACGGATACTGAGATGCCAATATATGGAAAATATACATTTTATAAGTTGTCACATGAAGGGTAATGGGCACAAATTACTATCAGGGAAATTCCAATTGGATAAAGAGCAAGAATTTTCACAATGGGAACAATCAGCCATCCAAATAATATCCCCAGGAAAGTCGTGGGTTCCCCAACACCTGACATTTTTAAGACTCATCTGGACAGAGTGCTGAGCTAGCTTGTTTAGACCACACTTTTGACAAGCAAGGTTTAACCCTGAGGCTCCCTTCCAACCCAGTCTTCCATGCTATACATCACATACACCGCATACAGCATATACATCATGCACACAGGTGATAACTCGAGAACATACAGATTATAGGTAGACTGACGTGCCCAGCCACCCACAGCTGCTCACACTTCTTAAAAGCAAGACTGAGAAATCCTTACAAAGTGCTTCCTAAGGACTCCTCCGAGCAGCCTTAATTCTCCACCACTCTACGCATTTGACGTTCTTGTTCTTTGCCCCAGGGCCTCAGCACCTCCCGGCGCCAGGGCCGCTCTCGGCAGCACAGGCCCGGGTTCCGCTCACGATGCCTTTACTACGGCTAAGGATGGAGAAATTCCAATACAGAAGAAGAGAGGCCCGCAAGGCGGCAGCGCAGTGAGGGGCTCCCTCGGGCTCCGCGATAGCGGGAAGGCGAAGCCCTGGCCGGGCAAGGCCCCTCTCACGCCGCCGCGTCTGGCGGTGCCGCGAAGGTGGCGGTGCCGCCAAAACAGCCCCTCAGGCGGCGGCAGGCGGACGACTCTGCTGCGCCAGGCAGAGGCGGACCGCAGCAGCCACCCCCCTCCCGCCCCTCGCCGGACACGTAAGGGAGGAGGCGCGACGGCAGCGGGGCCGAGGTGGGCTTTGCTACCCGGGTTTCCTTTCGCTTCGGCAGAGGTGCTCAAAGCTTTCAAGACTTTTTTCGTCTGCTCCTTTATGTTTTGGTCAACTGATTTTCATGGCTGTGCAAGATCACCAAGCCATGGGGTTTTGTTATAAACGCAAAGCAATGCCTCCACATCTGGCATTTTTTCAGACAAGCTCTTGCTATGTATCAAGGGCTAGACAAGCAGAATAGAAAAAAGCAAAAGCTTATCTACCATATCATTACGCTTTAAAATCTGTTAAAATGCACTTACAATCTGTAAAAAAGAGCTGATCGTCAAGTTCAGTAGCAAATATAAAATCTTCTGAATAATTTGGATTTGTTGGAAGTGTTCAGCTCCTCTGAAACTACAGCAAGTAGCCATATGAACTCCCAAGCAGCCAGGCTGACCCATTTTAATGTTTGCTTTTTCTCTGAGGAGAGAGTGGTCTATTTATACTGCTGCACCTTTCTGAGGTTATACAAGTGGCCAGGTTAAAAACCTGCTTCCAGTCCTTTCGAAATTACTTTGGAGACTCCACCACCTCCTCAGGCAGCCCATGCCAATGGGCAATCACTCTTTCTGTGAAGAGCTTCTTCCTACTGCCCAGCCTGAGCCTGCCCTGGCGCAGTTTGAGACTATTCCTCTTGTTTCAACTGTACTTCTAAAATAATAAACCCCATATGTAGACTCATCAGCTTGAAACTCCTTCCACCTGCCACTATTACAGCAACTAAGTCAGAAGAGGCTGTTAAACACTACCCCTTCTCTAGTGATTCACTAAGATAGGTGGAATGCTATGTTTGGACTGTTTAATTTAATTAGAATATAAATTTAGTTTTGGTACATGCTAAATCACAGAAGCATATTAATAAAGTATTTCAGCTAGGTGATCATTTAAGCCCTAAACCACAAACATTTAGCATGCTTCTGAGCCAGAACTGATAGAGGTATTTTCCTTTTAAATACAGTTGACTTTATGGTACATCTGCTTTCACTGAAGTGTCTTCATTTCCTGTATGAAGCTGTTCTGCCATGACATTTGCACTGGTAAATAGCACACTAGATTCCAATGAAAGATAAAAGCTCTCAAAGCATTTCTTACTGCTATGTGAAATAATTGCTTGAATGTGGGTTTAAGAATCTCAAAGGAGAGAAAAAATTATGTTTTCATTTGCTAGAGCCACTTGACATGGCACTTGCTGCCTTGGTGGTGGCACTGCTTTTGAACCTGGCTCTACAGGGACAGCTTCTCACTGAAAGCCAGACCAGAGCTAATCCTGACAAGTCTGAACGAACTAATGATTTCATCTCACGAGAAGCCAAGGTGGGGAAATGATGACAGGCTACAATCACAGATATACCACAGAACCGTACGTGAAATGAAAAATGAACAGAGACATCCTTTAGAATTAATCTGCTTTCTTCATACCTAAGGGGTGGAAGCAGAGTGTGTGACAGTGTGCCTCTCTACCCAACACTGCAACACCAAATCTTCTGCTTGGCTTCCTCCTAACCTTAAAGTCATTTAGACTAGCCAGGCACCTTTGTGTTTGGTTTTAATGTCCTTTATATGGGTTGATCTTCCACACATATCCTAAGTGTCACGCAAAGTATAGCCTGATACCTTTCATCTGCTTTGCCTCCCCAAAGGTCCAGTCCAGTCCCTGGTCTGAAAATCAGACTAACTGCAGTAAAGTGAGTTTCCATGAAAACGGCAAATAGACCTTGCAGTTTAAATTGATGTACCATCCAAAGGCAAAGATGACGATGGAACTACCCACTCTATGTCAAATTATGTAAAAATTTGGACACTTTAACAGGGCCTAGCACATAGCTCCACCTCCCTCCTGATGAAGGCCCAGATCCGCATCTGCCATCTCTGAAAATGTAACTTAAGCACTGGGCTACAAATCAAGGACAGAAATAAAAAACTGACAGCAAAAAGCAAAGAAGAAGGTTCAAACCCAGTGCAGCCTGGTACTGAAAGTGTTTATCTAGAAGGTGGAGAAGGTGGGTTTTACCTCTGACTCTCTCAGACCTAAAGGAAAAGGAGCCGAATCTCAGTTTCTCAGTGCTTGGGCATGTGCTGAAATGACAGAAAAAATGCAAAGGGAAAACCTCCTTGCTGTGATGGCAACATTTAAAATTAAGAGTATGTCTCCTCTGAAGGAAGATACTCTGTCTTCAGGACATGAATCTCGGTGGTGGATCACAAACAGGTAGAGGTACTTATACCAGAGAGCATTATACCCTACAGGGGAAGACTTAGTTCTGTGTTAGCAGTGTTTCTACTGTCTGTTCCCTGCTCAGACCCCTAACTACTCTGAAGAGAAAAATGACTCAAATGTGGCCTGGAGAGTGGCAAGCCCCAGCTGGTTAAGTCGCTGCTGTGACTAGGGGCGGCTACGCAAGCGGCG
>WAAF01015219.1:21013-39426 GCA_013400475.1 Tricholaema leucomelas | reverse complement strand
ATATTTACACTAATGAATATTACAGGTTCAGGTCACTCTTCATTCCAGCTATTTGCAGATGTTGGTGATTCAAAAGCTCAGAACAGTTTGTCTCCTCACAGATGAGACGAGAACAGGGACTCCCAGCTGACGTTGGGTTTGTGCTCATGTACTGTAGGTTCTTTCATTGTTGGACACTGATGGTACCTAGAACAGAAAACTCCTAACAGCTTGTATTATACACTCTGAATTTAAACTCTCTCAGCTAAGGTTAGATTTCTCTGTGGAATACTCTGCCGTGGAGGCAGAGACCTAGGCCCTGAACTACGGGGCCTTCGCTGTGTCCCTAGAGGAGAAGGAGGGGCAAGCCGAGCTCCCACTCTGCTCAGGGACTCCAAGGAGACTTCCCTGTTACTGCTCAGAGCCCCTCTTTCCTCCCTGGGAAGCCTAAGCTAAGCTGCAGCGCTTTTCACAGCAACCTAAATGACAAGCACGTTCAGGCACACACAGAGGCAAGGGGGGGCCATACACACACCTCTTCCCAGGAGAGGGAGCAAGCTCTGGGCAGCCACTGTTGGCACAGCCATCCTTACCCCAGAGCAGGAGAGAAGGGGGTAAGACTTGGCCCAGCTGAGACTGCGTGGAGCTCAGGGAAGCCTCGGGACACCAAAGGCCTTCAGGGGTGGCCAAAGGACAAAAGCTGCAACACGCCCCGAGTACGGCAGCCTGGGGGCTGAGGCCTCCCCCCACGACCTGGCCTTTGGCTGTGAAACCCCACTGCCTGGATGCCGAGTCTCCTTCCTGTAGCTGCGGGGCTAGGCCAAGCTCTTGACTCCCTGGGCATCGACCCACCCATAAGCAGGCCCCAGTCCGAGTGCCTTTGCGCTCAGCTGGCAGCCTATGTGGGGTGCCCGCCCCCGTAGCAGGGTGTGGGTCTAGACGTCCCTGAAACGGAGAGAAGAAACCTCCACAGGCCTTTGGGACCATGGCTGCCCTGTAGGTCAGGTCCTGCTCAGTGCCCCAGCATCCCAGGCGCTCCTTGATGCCAGCAGCGATTGCAGCCCCATGTAAGCAGGACTGTGCAGCCTCTGTGGCCGCTGCTTTGCATGCCCAGCTGGATTTGCCCTGGGTTCCTGCCTCACAGCCCATCTCCAGTCCTGACCGGAAGTCTGCTGTGCCCCGCTTGGGTGAGACAAGCCAAAGTGGGAGGGCATTGTGGTGCTGGGGCTGCCTGTGGGTGGGAAGCTGGCCAGGTGGTGCCCCTGGGGAGGTCCCCATTTCCCTCAGGCATGGAGGAAGAGGTGCTACTGAGGCCTAAGTCTGTCCTCCTTCCTCAGCAGCACCTGGCACCAATGGTGGAAGAGGTGTGGCAAGGAACGATGAGGCAAGAGGAGTCATGAAGAAGATCAGCGTTGGGATGGAGAACAGGAGACGGGCAAGGTGCTCTGGGCAAAGGGACTCACCTCTGACTAAAACTGTGGTAACACAGGAGTATCTTGTCTCACAGACACTACCTTAGGTCTCTCTTCCAAAATGTTACCCTCATTCCCTTGCTTGCCTCGGGATTTCCCTCCAAAATGGTCATGTTCTCCCCTATGCATTACCTTCAGTTTTCCCACGCATAATGTCCCACCTGATCACCTCAGCTTTTCCCCCCTACAGTCTTCATTTTTATCCCCTATAGACTAACTCGCTTTTTTCCCTAGAAAATGTCATCTCTGTCCTCTTCTTTACCTCAGATTTTTCCTCCAGAGTTTTCGTTTTCTTCCCAACAGACCCATTCAGCTTCTTCCTCCAAAATATCACTTCTCTGCTCGAAGTCACCTCAGTTTTCCCTCCATAATCTTCATTCTCTGTAAAAGAGAAAAGAACACCCACAAAATTCAACAAAAAAAGATTTAAGATGTATGGCTTAATACTTTCTACTTTAACAAAAAATAAACTTTCCCACAATCTAATATATAATTGTGAGGAGGTTTCTAAACCCATGAATGCTATTTATAGCAAGGATTTAAAACCTCCACCCACCCCTGTCCTTTAAGAGCCTGCTGCAAATCAGAAGCAAAACTCTCCAGCTGGAAAGCAGAAAGGAACAGACACTAAATACATTGGCCACTGGAATGGGCTGCCCGGGGAGGTGGTGGAGTCGCCGTCCCTGGAGCTGTTCAAGGCAAGATTGGACGTGGCACTTGGTGCCATGGTCTAGCCTTGAGCTCTCTGGTGAAGGGTTGGACTTGATGATCTGTGAGGTCTCTTCCAACCCTGATGATACTATGAATGCAGACACCCTACAGACCCCTCCACACCTTTAACAGACCAGAGAGCTAGAATGGGGAGCCTCGAGCACCCAGGCATTGTGGAAGTGATCTCCAACTGGCCAGATGGCACTGACTTCAGAACGCCAGCAGAAGAGGAGGCAGTGACCCGTGCTGAAGAAGTCCCTCCCATATAACGACCTTTCTGATAATGAAAATATATATGCTCTGTTTACAAATGGATCCTGACCTCTTGTCGGCGGCAAGCGGAGATGGAAGGCTGCTGTCTACACACAGTTGGCAGTACCAATGCCGGCAGGGGGGAGTGCCCGTTTGGGGCAATCGGCCCCGAATCGGGATGGGAGAGGGGCAAAAGGAGAAGTGGGCACTTGTGAAAAGGTTTCCCTACCTAGGATAGAGAGATATGTAGAGAGAGGGTCAAGGTTTTAAATCCTTGCTATAAATAGCATTTATGAACAGTTTAGAAACCTCCTTACGATCAGATGTGAGACTGTTTCAGCTTCGTTCTCCAGTTACACTGATCTACGGTCCTTGGGCTGCACAGAACAGCTGCTTAGACTGACTATGGAGCACTGCAAGTGCAGACAGCTCTGTTCCGACTTTTTCTACTTAAAGGAAGCTATAAATGAGCAATTTCAAAGTCCATTACTTAAACACGAGCTGGTCTAAAACGTGTCTCAGATCTGCCGCCGCTGATCAGCTGATTTGCTGAATCCTCTGGCACGGGAGAAAAGGAACGAACCTCTCGGGGAATGCCTGAGGTTTAAACGCGTTTCGGCTCCGGACCTTCCGCTCCGCCCGGACGGAGGCTCCTTCCGCCGTGGAAACGCTGAGCCCTAGGACGCTGCGCTGAGTCCGCAGCAACGCACCGCTGCGATCCGCCTTCTACAGTGCGGCGTCGGCGCCACTACAGCAGGGGCTCCGATCTTCCACATCCCGTGTAAGAACAGAGTCGGTGCAGGATTGCTGTTTTTAAGCCATTTTTCAGCTACAAAGGAGCCGTCCCGCGCTTGGCTCCGTCCCTTTCCGTGTCCATCGCTTTCTCGGGTCCGGGTAGGATTCATTTTCCAGCTAGATAGTTCCTCTCTCCGCCTTCGTTCTCGCTGTTTCCGGTCCCGTGGGCGCCGTTTCCGGTTCCAGTGGCCGTCCCGGGGCCGTTATGGGCGCTCACCTGACTCGCCGTTACTTGGGGGATGCGGAGACGGAGCCGGACCCGCTGCAGATGCCAACCTTCCCACCCCAGCTGGGGCTGCCCGAGCGCCGGCCCCGCGGTCAGTACGAGCCAGGGGAGGGGACGGGCCCAGGTGTGGGGAACACGCGCGGAACGGGTAGAGGGGAAAAGACCACTACACACGACACGGCGACACCGCGACACCGCGGGGGACGCCCAGGGGACACATACGACACTATCCAGGCCCCGGCCCTGCCCCACAGGACCCTCTCCGGGGTTGCCCTTGAGGTGTCCCCGCGGGTCAGACCCCTCGAGTGACCTCTCCGAGTGACCCGCCCCGGTTGTCTCCTCTCTGACGTGTCCCCGTGTTGGTGCTAGTGATGGTGGCCTCGGCGGAGCAGCTGGCAGAGGGCCGAGTGCCCCTGGAGCAAAGAGACTTCTGTGCCCACCACCTGCTGCGACTGATGCGCTGCCGCCGAGACGCCTTCCCCCTGCTCTGGCTCTGCCACGACCTGCGCCACCACTGGGACAGCTGCCAGCACCATGAGTATGGGGGCAGGGGGGATGCCAGCACCATGAGGATGGGGGCAAGGGGGATGCCAGCACCATGAGGATGGGGGCAGGAGGCAGGGGGGATGCCAGCATCGTGAGTACATGGAGAGCATATGGGACGCAGAGCACGTGGTGGGTGACGAGGTGATGAGAAGTGACAGAAGGTGGCAGGAGGTGATGGGTGGCAGGGAGGTGACTGGCAGCAGGTGACGGGGGGCGATGGGTGCCAGAGGGGTGGCTGGCAGGAGGTGGCACAGGGCAGTGGGTGGCAGGGAGTGGCTGGCGGTAGGTGGCGGGGGCAGGTGGCAGGGGGCAATGGGTAGTAGGGGGGTGACTGGCAGGCGGTGGCAGGGGGCAGTGGGTGACAGGGGGAAGGTGGCAGGGGTGCACTCATGCCCGCTGTGTGTGCCCAGCTATGTGATGCGGATGAAGGAGTTCGAGCGTGAGCGGAGGTTGCTGCAGCGCCAGAAGAGGCTGCACCAGCAGGAGGCCACCAGTGAGTGACAGCAGCCACGGTGCCAGGGGGCACCCCTGGGGGCAACCCCCCTGAAATAAACCCAGCTGACGCCTGGCACGGTGCTTGAATACATGGGGACAGGGGGAGGGCTGTGCCTCCACCATGTGTCCCCCGGGGGGGTGTAACAGTGACAGCCACACGGCAGGGAGGTGACATCGTTTTTATTGTCACCTGCGGGGACAAGGCCGGGGGAGGGGGAGGGGCACAAGAGGGGGGCATTGATTTGGCCCCGCTGGCAGCATAGGGAGGGTCAAAAATTCCTACCCCCTGCCGGGGTCAGCATGGGACAGGAGGAGAACAGGGACAGCTCAGGCTGTCCCCAAGTGTCATAGCAGGAAGGGGACAACGAGGGACAGGCTCTGGGGGTGTCCCTCTAGAGCAGGAGGGGGACAAGGCCAGCTGGGGGTGGGCCGACAGGGTCCGGAGGTGTCCCTCGGTGCCCCCCCCCGGGTGTCACAGCAGGAAGGGGACAACGAGGGACAGGCTCTGGGATGTCACTCGGTGCCCCCCGGGTGTCACAGCAGGAAAGGGACGATGGGGGAGCGCAGAGGGGGGTAGTCACGGAAGTCGCGCAGGTAGCTGCGGTGCTTGCCCTGCGCCCAGATCGCCATCTGCACGAAGCCCACCAGCGAGAACAGCGCCACTGCGGGGGGGAGGGGCACGCCTTAAGGGCTGCGGGAGGGTTGGTGGCACCCTGGGGGGGGCACCCGCGGAGGGGTGGTGGCATCACTGGAGGGGGGTGCAGGTGACAGCACTGCAGAGACCCCAAGGGAGATTGGCACAGGGAGGAGGAAAGGAGCCGAGGGGGGGGCAGATGAGGGCATCCTCGGGTGACCCCCCCCGAAACCAGGGTGTTACCCCCCCCAATCAGGGTGAGCCCCTCCTAAATCAGGGTGTTGACCCCTCCCAGTGAGGCTGGACCCCCCCCCAAATCACAGTGTTACCCTCCAAAAAAAATCAGGGTGCCCCCCCCAAATCAGGGTATTAAACCCCCCAAGTCAGACTGACACCCCCCCCGATCAGGGTGCCTCCCCAAATCGGGGTACCCCCCCCAAATCAGGGCAGCCCTCCCTAAATCAGGGTGTGACCCCCCCCAAAAATCAGGGGACATCCCCCCAAAATGAGCACGTGAGACCCTCCCCAGTCAGGGTGTGACACCTTTCCAAAACTACCACCACCACCCGAGGGTGTCCCCTCCACCCTTAGGGCACTCCCCCCCCATCCTTGGGTGCCAACCTGTCCCTTAGGGTGCCCCTACCCCCACACCTGCAGTTGCTGCCCCCCCTTAGGGTGCTGACCCTCTCCCTAGGGTGCCCCCTGCCTCTTAAGGGTACCCCCCAATCCCTTAGGGTGCCCCTCCCCTCTCAGGGTGCTCCCTTCCCCCTTAAGGTGCCCTCCCCAACCCAAGGGTGCCACTCACCAGGCAGGCACTGGGTCATGATGGTGAAGCCAATCCAGGACCCAACCTGGGGGGTGGGGCACAAACTGTCACCCCCTCCCCACTGCCAATGTGGCACCTGCCCCAACCTTGGGGGCTCCCCCCTCAACCTCTCAGCCCTCCCCCCACAGTGGTGGGACCCCCTCCAGCCCCTCAAGAAGGTGCCCCTCCTCATCTGCCGTTCGTGACACCCCCACCCCAAAATTAAGACCTCCCCACCCACTGCCCCCCCCCGAGCAGTGCCATTGACCCCAGCTGCCCCCCATACAAGCAGTGCCATTGTCCCTAGGTGCCATCCAGTGCCAACCCCCCCACCACCACCACCTCATAGGTGTAGTTGGGGCAGGACACCAGCAGGAAGAGCCACGTGAAAGGGTTTCGAGTGGGGTAGGGAATCTTGCGAGCCTTGGAGCCTGCGGGCAGGGGGCGGCATCGGGAGGACCCCATGAAGGGCACTCCTGACCCATGCCACCCCAACCTGTGCCAGCTCCACCCTGTCATCCCCACCCAGGCCAGCCCCACCCCCATCACCCCCCCGACCCCTATCACCCCAACCCANCCCCACCCGTGTCACCCCCCCACACCTCTGTCCCCTGTCCCTCACCCGCAGGCCGCAGGTTCCTCAGGGCCACATGGATGGAGAAGTTTCCCAGTTGGCAAAACTGGGGGGGCACAATTTGGGGAGGGGTCCTCAGCTGGGGCTGCCACCTGAGACCACCTCTCAGCACCCGCTGGGACACCCCCAGAACCTCATAGCACCCCGGGACTCCCCCCTCCCCCCCCAGCACCGACCCCCAGCATGCCCAAGCATCCCCTCAGCACCTCCCAGCACCCATGGGACCCCCCAGGCCCCACATAGCACCCATGGGACCTCCCCCAGCACCCACCAGAAAGACAGCGAGTGCCAGCTTCACCTGCTCGTCACCGTAGGCTGGGGACACGGGGAGGGGGGTCAGGGACAATGCCATCTCCTGCCCCTGTCACAGTGTCCCCAGGGAGGGGACAGAGAGGGGCACGGAGAGCAGGGGAGGGACTGGAAAGAGGGAGTGACAGGGAGGGGACAGGGGAGGGGACGAGGACAGGGGTCAGGGGAGGGGACGAGGACAGGCGGCCGAGGCGGGGGCGCTCACCCGGGGGCGTGTAGAGGGGGTGGTTGATGTAATAGGCCATCCAGGCCGCGAAGCCCCAATAGTAAGTGCAGTTCTGGTTGGGGGGAGGGGACACACATTAGGGCCACCAGAAGGCTGTGCCAACCTCGGTGCCACCCAGGGACCAGAGAGCTGAGCCCGGAGGTGGTTTTGTGTGCTGGGGGTGGAGGTGGGTGGGGAGGGTTGGGGCCAGGGAGGGCACAGAGGTGGCACCTTGAAGATGTTCCGCAGGGGCATGGTGCCGTGGGAGAAGCGATGGACAAAGAGGGTCTCCAGCAGCCTCTTGATGTAGTGGAAAGAGTGGCAACAGCAGGCCAGGCTGGGGGCACAGGGACACAGAGGGGGGCATTAGGACAAGGCGGGGAAGGGGACCACACAGGAATGCACCCCGAGGCCCTCCCCTGCCAAACCCTCCCTGTGCCACTGTCCCCAGCCACACTGAGTGGTACTGCCCCCCTGCCCTGCCCCCATCATTGGTGTCCTGGGGCTGTGGGGACCTCCGCCCCCCCCGAATTAAACCCATGACCACCTTCCCCCCCCCCAGCATATGACTCGGGTGCAGCTCCCCAGTGAAGCCCCCCTCAGGAGCTGATCGCCCCCAAACCAGCGCCCCCCCGGGTGCTGTCGCCCCCAGACCAACCCCCCCGGGTGCCATCGCCCCCAGAACAGCCCCAGCGAAGTCCCCCCGTGCCCACTGGACGACAGAGTGGCGGCTGGCGGTGAAGTCGTAGCGGGGGCCGTAGAGGAAGGGCACTCGGAAGTAGAAGAGGAGGTAGATGAGGAGGGGTCCTGCGTACTCCGTCAGGAACACCTGTGGGAGACCCCCGGGGAGAGCTGAGGCGGGGAGCGGGGAGGGAGGGACAGGGGGGTACGGGAGGGGTAAGGGGCAAGGGGAGGGCACGGGGGAGGGCACGAGGCCTCACCGTCACCCAGCTGATCTGGGCACCCAGGTCCCGGAAGTACAAGGTGGCAGTGGTGCCTACGGGCAGGCTCTGCAGCACGTCCTCGTCCTTCAGCGACCTGCCCTCTGCGGGGGGGGCACACACAGCCTGGTGACTGCCATCCCCGGGGTCTTGGGGGCACTTTGGGGGCACCCCAGACCTCCCCCGTGCTGGCACTCACTGGGGTCAAGGCGCAGGGACTGTCTGGCTGGGTACCACTGGGGATCTGCCGGAGAGAAGGGGGCGAGAGAGTGGCACCGTGGGCACAGGGGCACAAGGGGGTGCCCAGGATGCCCCCGTGGATTGCTATGGCACCCCAATGTCCCCATGGGGGTCCCCAGTCAGGATGAGGACCCCAAGGTCCCCATGGGGGCTTCCCAGGCCCTGTGACAGGTCCCCAACCGTAACGAGGGTCCCCAGCAGCCCAGGGAGGGTCTCAGTGCCCCCCTCAGCACGTACGAGCCTTGTTGAAGAGACTCTTGATGTCTGCCACCGTGGCATGGGGCTCCACCTGGGGACAAGGAGAGGGCATAAGGGGGTGCCCAGTCCAAGGAGGGGCTGCCCAGCCCAGGGAGAGTGTGCCCAGCAAGGGCGTGCCCAGGCCAGAGAAGGGGTGCCCAGCCCAGAGGGGGAGTGCCCATGCCAGGAAGGAGGTGCCCTGCACAGAGAGGGGGTGCCCAGCCCAGCGAGGGGCTGCCCAGCGCAGAGAGGGCTTGCCCAGCGAGGGGGTGCCCAGCCCAGAGAGGGAGTGCCCATGCCAGGAAGGGGGTGCCCTGCACAGAGTGGGGGTGCCCAGCTGAGGCAGGGGGTGCCCAGCCCAGGTAGGAGTTTCCCAGCCAGGCAGGGGTTGCTCAGCAGGGAGGGGCTGCACAACCCTGGTAGGGTGTGCCCAGCAGGCAGAAGGTGACCACCCCAGGCAGGGGTGACCCATCTGAGGCGGGGGGCGGGGTATGGCAGAGGCCAGCACAGAGGCTCGGGAGGG
Organism: Tricholaema leucomelas; assembly: GCA_013400475.1. Classification (NCBI taxonomy): domain Eukaryota; kingdom Metazoa; phylum Chordata; class Aves; order Piciformes; family Lybiidae; genus Tricholaema lacrymosa; species Tricholaema leucomelas. The sequence continues at coordinate 30,422 of WAAF01015219.1, read as the reverse complement.
CATCTGTGGGGGTACCTTGTCGAGGAAGCAGAGCTTGTCTCGGGTCCTGGCATCCAGGATCTCCACCTCGAAGCACAGCAAAGCCTTTTTCAGCTTCTTCCCAGGGTGGGGGGCTCGGGGCCACAGCCCTGGCAGGGGTGCTAGGGCCACCGGAGACCCCTCCCCTGACAACCCTGCCCCCTCCATGTCCCCAACTCCCCAAGAGGATGCCAGTGCCAGGCTGAAACCAGATCGCTCTCAGGGGAGCTGCTAAATATAACCCCCCCATGCCCTCCCTTCCCCCCCCCCCCGGAGTGGCTATTGGCCCTGGTGGCCCTGGAGGTGGCCCTGGAGGTGGCCTGGGAGGGACAGGGTCTGGTGGCCAGACTGGACAGAAGGGACAGGAGCGCAGCGAGGGTGGGAGGTAAGGTTGGAGTCCGTCATCCCCCCTTCAAGTGCCCAAGGGCCTCGGTGGCACCAAGGTAGGTGCAGGGCCGGGCAGAGTGTGGCCACGAGCCCTAGTGCCACCCCCAGGGTCACCGCGAGGAGGGGACCGGGTTGGGTCCTGCTTGAGGCTGTGCCAGGGATGCGAGGCTGGGGCTGTCGCCCCGGGGGTGACATGGATCAGCCTGTGGCACCTTTAGGGGGACAGGGCTAAGTCACCTTGGGACACTCCAGTGGGCACAGGGGTGATTGTTGCCCCCCAGGACCCCCTTGGTGGGCACAGGGCTCCGTCACCCCAGGGCTGTGACACTGCCACTGGCACTCCCAGACATGCCACATGAGGCACGAGGGTGTCCCAGGCACGGTGACAATGCCAGGGCCCGGGGGGATGTGGGGGTGTGGTGGTGACAGGTGACGTTTATTTTGGCTCTGCCACCTCCCCCCACCTCGTGGGGCCGCGTCCTGCCTGCGGCTGCATCATTGCCACCTCACCGCTGAGCTATGCCAGGCATCTGCCCATGGCCACCACGCGACCTGTGCCACCACCAGTGGTGAACGATGCCACCCCAGGGGTGTGCGTGTCCCTTGTGCCACTCTCCTGGGTATAGTGAGGCTGTGCCAGTGCCAGAGCCACCCCCTGGAGGCAACACCATGGCGAGGGGGAGCCGGTGCTAGGGCCCCGTTTCTCACCTCTCGCTGGCAGGGTGCGGCAGCTGGGCAGGCCGGGGCTGGCAGTGCCTAGAGCAGGATGCGCCCTGCCACCCCAACACTGCCCCAGTGTCCCCGGGGGGTGGCAGTGAGATGCGTGTGGGGTAACCCGGCACGGTGAGGGCGGCACAGCGCCGTGATCGCCCCGGGAGAGGGGGGCAGTGGGGACCTCTCATTGTGCCATCCCCAAGGACACACCGTGCCCCTGCCACCCCGGGGTGATGTCTCGCTCGCTTCCCGTGTGGGATGGGGCCGTGGGAGGCCGCCACGCCTGGTGCCGTCACCGGTGCCGCCACGACGGTTGCAAAAGAGCAAGGTGCTGACACGACAGGCCCGGCGGGGCAGGCCCGGGCATAGCGGGGCAGGCCCAAGGGGAGCGGCTGGGCCTTGATTAACTGGCCCTAGCCCAGGTGGATCCCGCTGAACCAGCCTGAACCCCTCGTCCTAGCCCAGGCCCCGCTAAAGACGTGTAGGGTACCACGGAACCGCGTCAGGCCCCACCGGAGGCGGCGGACCGCGGGATCAAAACCAGGCCGCATCCTGGCGCCTGCACTGCGCATGCACCGAGCCAACCGCAGCCCTGGTGCGCATGTGAGCGACGAGCCGAACTGGGGCACAAGCGCATCTGCGGGGGCGATCGAGTCCGCGCATGCGTATTTAGGCGACCCGCAGCCCGGCGCATGCGTCCGCTGTGCCCGCGGCTGCCCGCGAGGGTCGAAGGGGCCGGGGCCGCGACCGGGAGGGTTAGGCCGCATCCAGGCCGCTTCTCGGAGCTGAAGCCGATACGGGGCAGGCGGGCCCGCCTCACCTCGTAGTGCTTCATGGCCGCCGCTGCTCCACCGCCTCTGCTGCCGCCGGGCGCCCGCTCCCCTTAACGTGATCCTCCCGTTTCACCTGGAAGGCGGAGCTTAGGGGGCGCCAGCCAATCGCGGCAGCGCTGTGTGGTGGCAAGCAGCCAATCAGAAGCCAGGAGCTCCGAGGCAGTGTTCCTGCCCTCTCCCCCTCCCAGTCTCTCCTTGTTTCCATGACAACGGCAACGCCCGGCGGCGCCGCCGCCAATGGAAAGTGGAGGCGGGGCCAGAGTGACGGCGGATCTAGCCAACGGAGAACGGAGGCAGCTCAACGTGAGCGGAATGGTGGGGCCTGGGGGTGGCAGGGACCGGGTTGGTCATGGAAGGACCCCGTGGGGACACTTCGGGATACAGGCGACAGGGGAGGCGATTGATGGGACAGGAGACAAAGCAAGGTCTGGAGACACGGGGACAATTTGGGGTACACGGGGACAGGGCAATACCTAAGGACATCTCCCTGTGTCCCCATGTCACTCCATCCCCCATGGCCCTATATTCCTGTCCCCTGTGTTGCCATGTCCCTGCATTCTTATGTGCCCATATCCATGGCCTTGAAGTCTCCGTGTCCGTTTATCTTTCTGTCACGTGTCCCCACATCCCCATGTTCCGAATCCCATTAGGGGACACAAGGCGGGAGGCTGAGATCCTAGTTGGTGACATGGTGATGACACCCGATGGTGACAGGGACAGGCTGTCACCGGGGGTGACAGTGGCCTGGGGGTGACAGAGTTGTCACTGGGAGTGACGGTGGCCCTGGGTGGCAAGGCCGCGGTGTCACGTTGGGTGCCAGGGCCTGGCTGTCAGGGTGCCCAGGGCCGCCGGCTGCCCTAAGTGCCAGGCCCAGGCCGCGCGCGGTTGCCATGGTAACGCCTCCCTTTCCAACACACACACCCCCCCCGCCCCCGCCCCCGCCCCCGCCCCCGCCCCGGTCCGGCAGGTAAAGGAGGCAGGAAAAAAACCGCACCCCCGTCACCGCCTGTCGCGCATGCGCAGCGCCGCTGGCCTCGCCCCTTTCTGTTACGTCCCCCTCTGCGATTGGTTGCGTGGCGCGCGGGGCGGTGCGTGGGGCGGTGCGCGGCGGGCGGCGGGCTCTGGAAGGTTCCGCCATTGCCTCACTCAGGCGGCGGCGGTTCGGCAGCGGCAGGGCCTGGATCGACTCGGCTCGGCTCCGGCATGGGGAAGGATTATTACCGCACGCTGGGGCTGGCTCGTGGGGCCTCAGCCGAGGACATCCGACGGGCCTACCGCCGGCAGGCCCTGCGCTACCACCCTGATAAGAACAAGGAACCCGGAGCTGAAGAGCGGTTCAAGGAGGTGGCCGAGGCCTACGATGTCCTCAGCGACCCCAAGAAACGGGAGATCTTCGACAAGTACGGGGAGGAGGGTGAGCGGCGGCGGCGCCGGGGGCGGCGGTAACCAGGGTGATGAGGGGCCTTGGGGAAGGGAGGCAGGGTGGAGGTCTGGTGGGAGTGAGGGGGGCCTGGAGTAGACAGGGAGAGAGGGGGCGGTCAGGGTGAAGGTAGGGCAGGGAAATGGGGGTCTGGGGGGATCAGTGTGAAGAATAGAAGGTGGTGAGCTTGGAGGGAGTCAGGGTGAAGGTAGGGCAGTGTGGTGGGGGTCTGGGGAGGGCAGGATGGGGGGGGGGTGTCAGTCAGTGGTGGTGGGAGCGTCTAGACAGTGAGGAGTGGCTTGACAGGGGCCGGGCTGTGGGGTCTGGAAGAGATCAGCTTGGGTTGAGGGGGTCAGGGTAAAGTGGGACACCGACCGAGGTTGAAGGCAGGATGAGGGGAACAGGTGGCAGGCGTTGGAATCTGGAGTGGGGGGGTTCAGGATGAAGGCAAACAATGGGGCTGAGGGCCGGGCAGGGGGACTGGTATGGTGGGGTGGTGGTCTTGGGGAGGTCAGGATGGAGGCAGGGCAGGGAAATGAGGGTTGAGGGGGGTTGAGGGTGGAGGCAGGGCAGTGGGTTAGGGGGAGGTCAGGATGGGGTTGGGGGAGGTCTAGATGGAGACAAGGCAGAGGGTAGGGGGGAGGTCTGGATGGAGGTGAGGCAGGGGGTAAAGGTCTGGGTGGAGGCAGGGCAGGGAAATGAAGGTTGAGGGGGATCAGGGTGGGGGCAGGTCTGGGGTCTCTGGGTGGAAATAGAGCAGGGGATGGAGTAAGGGGGGATGAGGGTGGAGGCAAGGCAAGAGATGAGGAGCCTAGGGGGGCTCTGGCTGAAAGTAGGGCAGGGGGCGGTGGTCTGGGGAGGTCAGGGGTAGGCAAGTTTGGGGGTGCCTGCAGCAAGTCTGGGGGTGCCTGCAGCCCGAGGGATGCCGTCAGCCTCACCCGGGGTGTGCCGGGGGTGGGGAAGGAGCCGGCTGGGCCTGTTGGGGCCCGTCCAGGGCCGTCAGCAGCATCCAGCTGTGCCCGGGCAGAACCGGTTCCCGCTCCCGGCGCCAGCTCGCCGCCACCGCCCGCCCCACACCCTGCCCGCGGCTCGACCCACGCCCTGCCCTGCCCTGCCCTGCCCTGCCCTGTCCTGCCCCGGCCACCTCCGGCATCCGGCGAGGGCCTGATGGCTACCTCCCGACAGCCACCAACCGCTTCTGCTTCGGGGGGGAGGGGGAGCGGAGAGACCCTTCAAGGCCACTGACTCCAACCTGTCTCCTAGGCTTGAAAGGAGGGACCCCAACGTCCGGGCCTGGGGGTTCCAACGGCCCCACATTCACCTACACCTTCCGCGGGGACCCCCATGCAATGTTCGCCGAATTCTTCGACGGCCGCAACCCCTTCGACACCTTCTTCGTGCAGCGCAACGGCGACGATGAGGACGGCGACGATTCCTTCACCACCTTCCACGTGGGAGGCTTCGGCAACGTCGGCTTCCCTCGGGCCCGCGCCGGCGCCGACGGCTCCTGCCGCAAGCAGGACCCCCCAGTGCTCTACGACCTGAAGGTCTCCCTGGAGGAGATCTACAGTGGCTGCACCAAGAAAATGAAGATCTCCCACAAGCGCCTCAACCCCGACGGGAAGACCATGAGGAACGAGGACAAGATCCTGACCATCGAGGTGAAACGGGGCTGGAAGGAGGGCACCAAGATCACCTTCCCCAAGGAGGGTGACCAGACCCCCAACAACATCCCTGCCGACGTCGTCTTCGTGCTGAAGGACAAACCCCACGGCGTCTTCCGCCGCGAGGGCTCGGACATTGTCTACCCGGCCAAGATCAGCCTCCGCGAGGTGGGTGGGGGGTCGGAGGTAGGGAGGCATGGGGGTGGTGAGAGCAGGTTGGTCTCCTCCGTGGTGGGGATGTCAGGGGTGCATTGAGTCTTGGCGGTGGCGAGGACATCAAAGGTTGGTTGGCCATGGTGGGAATGGCAGGAGTTTGGCCATGGCAAGGGCAGGTTGGTCTTGGGCAGGGTGAGGAAGTCAGGGCTGGGTTGAGTCTTGGTGCTGGTGAGGGATGTCGAAGGTAGGTTGGCCTTCATAGACATCAAGGTCTTGGTTGCGGTGGGGATGACAAGAGCAGGTTGGTCTTGGCCATGGTGAGGACATCAGGGGTGGGTCAGTCTTGGCCGTGGTGAAGAGGTTTGAGCTGGGTTGGTCTTGGTGGTGTTGAGGATGTGAGTGGTGGTTGGTTTGAGTGGCAAGGGACCCGGGAGATGGTCGTTCAGGGAGAGGACGTGCCGGGGATGGATCTGGGTGCTGGACCGTGCTGGGTGGTTGTCTTGGTGGCCTGAACACAGCCGCGGTGGGTGGTGGGGACACAATGGGAGGTGGTCTGGGCGAGTGGTCTCGGTGGGTGGTGTGGATGTGATGGGGTCATTGGTTCTGATGGTAGAGATGTGGTAGGGTGGTGGAGACCACCCAGCTGGTCTGGCTGGTGGTGGTCATGGTGGGGAGTGGTGATGGGGATGTTCTGGGTGGTGGTCCTAGGTGGCAGAAGTCAGGCAGGCAGCTGTGGTGGCCCCCAGTGGTTGTGCGGTGCCAAGGCTGTGCTGGCCCCATGTAACCTCCGATGGCCGTGCCGTGCCAGGGCCGTGCTGGCATCCCCGCTGCCCGTGGGGTAACCTCCTCCCGCCGTGGCGGTGCTGGGGTCGCGTCGGGGGCCGCGCGGTGCCGGTGCCCCGTATGGTGCCTATGCCTCGCGGTGACGGCTCCGGCGTGGCTGCCGCAGGCGCTGTGTGGCTGTACGGTGAACACTCCGACGCTGGACGGCAGAACCATCCCCATGGTGTTCCAGGACGTGCTGAAGCCCGGCGTGAAGCGGCGGATCCCGGGCGAGGGCCTGCCCTACCCCCGCAGCCCCGAGCAGCGCGGGGACCTCATCATCGAGTTTGAGGTCAAGTTCCCGGACCGCATCCCTCCGGCCTCCCGCACCCTGCTGGAGCAGATCCTGCCGGTCTAGCCCCGAGCCCTGCCCCGCGCCCCGCCTCCCCGCCGCCCCTCCCCCGGCCTTGGTGGGGAATGGGGAGGGTGGGGAGAGGGCTTGGGGTAGGGTTTGAACCTCTTAGGGGACCACGTTTGGGAGGGGGCTTAGAGGGGTTGAGGCAGGGTCTGTCTGAGGAGAGCTCTGCGAAGGGCTGCAGGCTGGGAGGGGCTTGTGGTGTCCTCAGCCTCATCGTGAGGGGGTTGGAGGGGTGAGTGTGGGATCCTCAGTGCCTGTCTTGGAGGTCCTGAGGTGTCTTTGGTGTCCCCAGGTGGAAGATCTTGGGGTGTGCCTGGTGTGTGTCCCAGTCTGTCTTAGGGGTCTGGGGGTGGTGAGGTGCCCTTGCTGTCCCCATCTGAGAGCCTGGGGTGTCCCTGGTGTCCCCCACCCCATCCTAAGGGGTCTCTGGGCCTGGGATGTCCCCCACCCCAACATGTCCCTGCCCCCCCCACTGTGAAGCTCTGGAGGTCTCAGAGTGTCTTTGTGCCACTCCATCCCCATCTTGGGGGGTCTTGGGGTGTCCTCATGTCCCCTCCCCATCTTCTGCTGTCCTTGTTCCCTCATTTCTGTGCTCTGGTGGCCCTGGGGTCTGTTTGCCCCCTCCTCCCCCCCATCTTGGGAGGCTCCTGCTGTCATTTCCATCCCTCCCCCTCCTTGTTCCCCCTATCTTTGGGCTCGGGGGGGATCTTGGGGTCCCACACACCTGCATCTTGGGGGAGCTCCTGGTGTCCTTGCCCCCCCTTCCCCGTGAGGGTCATGGAGTGTCTTTGGTGTTGTCCTCTCATCTTGGGGGTCCTTGGAGGGGGTGGGGGCCTTTCCTGGTATGTGCCCCTCCGCCATCCCATAATTTGGGGGTCTCTAGGTGTCCTCAGCCCCGTGTCTGTGTGCAACCCCCATTTTGGGGGTCTCCAGCTTTCCCCACCCCCTAATTTGGTGTCCTCCCCAGCACTGGGGGTGGTGTGGGGGAGTCTTGGGGGTGTCCTCACCCCCTCCCATCTCATTCCGTTGTTTGGGGTAGAAGGGGTNCAGGGCCCTCCCACCCCTTTTTTTTTGGGGGTGAAACTGCCCAGAATTTGAGCTGCTGATAAAGAACTGAAACCTCCACTTGGCTCTGGAAGTGTTTTGGAGGGGAAGTGGGGGGAGGGAAGGGGGGATGTCGTCCCCCCACCCTCAGCGGGGGGGAGTGTGCCCCCAATGTCATCTGTGAGGTGTGTCATGGCCTCCCCTCCCCCCGCCTGGGGATGTTTTCCTCCCTCAGTGGGGTCTGTCCTTTCCCCCCCACCTCAAAGGGACCTCGTCCCCTCCCAGTGGCTTCTGTCCCTCCTCACCCACCCCTAGTGGGAGCTGCTCCTCCCTGTGGTTCTGTTCCCCTCCCCAATGGGAGCTGTTCCACACACCGCCCCCCCCGCCCTGGGATCTGCCCTGCCCCGCCGATGGGATCTACTTGCCCCCCTCCGCAATGGGATCTGTTCCTCCCCTCCTGGTCCTGCCTCTGCCTGTTACTGCTCCTGCTTCCCTTTCCCTCCCCTGATTGGCCATTGCCGGGCACGCCCAGACTCGCAGTTCTCTCCTCTGATTGGTTGCTATCGGCTCCACCCGCGGGGGCGCGCGGCGGGGCGCGCCCATGGCCCCAGGGAGGCGGTCGGGCCCCGCCCTTTCCTGCCCGTTCCCCCCCTGTCCCTCGCGCATGTTGCCCATTGGCCAACCGGCTGCGGGCGAAGCCTCTGACTGGTCCGGGCGCGCCTGGCCCCGCCCTCCCGGAAGTGCCGGTCTCGCGCAGCGCCCGGCGAAAGGGGGCCGAGAGGTGAGCGGGGGCCTAAGGGGGGTCCCGGGGGGTGTACTGGAGCGGGGAAGAGCTTAGGGGGGCCCGGGGGTCGGGGGGGTATCGAATCCTGAGGAGGTCTCGGGGCAGAGGAGGCGTCGTCTGGGCTCCGGGACTCTGCTTCCTGGGGCGGGGCGGGGGAGGTTCACTGGGCCTAGACTGCTCTGGGCGTCCGAGGGGCTCCGGTCCCCTCCTTCCCCCCGAGTCGGGGTCCCAGTGCCTAAGACCCCTCCCGACCGCCTCCCCATTTACCCCCAATTCCTCCTACGAAGTGCCGCAGCGCCCCCACTATTTCCCCCCCCGCGGCACTCCCCCTTTTACCTCCCCTTCTTCCCCCCCCCGCCTCCCTTGTTCTTTCGCCCCACCCCGTTCCAGACGCCCCCTCCCCGTTCTTCCGTGCCTGCCTCCCCTTCTCGTCCTTCAGCTCCCCCTCCCCGTTCTCTCTTCTTGCCTCAGTTTCCCTCCCCCCTTACCGCCTCCTCTTTCTAACCCCTTGTTCCTCGCCCCCTGTGCCTCAGCGTCTCCCTCCCGCGTTGCTCCTCATCCCCCATTTTTCAGCGTCTCACTCCCCCTTTTCTCCTTCCAGCACCCACCGCAGAAGCAGCACAGGACCTCCCCTCCCCCCCTCCTCAGGGAGGGGGCACCCAGCCCCCAACCCCTCCCCAAAAGAAAAGCCTTCACTTGATCGCCCCCCTCCTCCCCCCAACCCAACCCCCTCCATGCCTCTGGGCCTGGGTCGCCGCAAGAAGCCCCCCCCGCTGGTGGAGAACGAGGAGGGGGCGGGGGGCAGGGCCGGGGGAGGAGCCGTCGGGGACCCCGCGGTGGGTGGTGGTGCGGGCGGGGCCGGGGCCGGGTCCCTGTCCACGGCCCCGGGGCTGCCTCCGCCGCCGGCCGCGCTGCGGCCTCGCCTGGTGTTCCACACGCAGCTGGCCCACGGCAGCCCCACGGGCAGGGTCGAGGGTTTCAGCAACGTGCGGGAGCTATACGGCAAGATCGCGGAGGCCTTCCGCATCCCCCCCGCCGAGGTGGGCACCCTGGCGGGCACCAGCGAGGGGAAAGGTGTGGGGGGGTGAGGGAGAGGCTGAAATGGGCCAGCTGGAAGGGTTTGGGGGGGCACTTGGATGGGATTGGGGGGCACAGGGGTGTGAGGGAGAACAAGGGATGGACACCTGGAGGGGTTTGGGGGGTACCTGG
>WAAF01015219.1:7153-18109 GCA_013400475.1 Tricholaema leucomelas | reverse complement strand
GGGGGGGATGTGGGGGGGGGCACCTGGGTCATATTTTTGTATTTTACATTGAAATGATTTTAGCATAAAAGAAATTTGGAGAGGGTCTTGAGGGGGGCGGAGGGGAGGGGCTCTGAACAGCATCGAAGAACCCCAAAGGCTGCAGCCCACCGCTGTGCCCCCCCCCAGCACGGCCGGGTTTGGGTCTAAGTTTGGTCTGGCTTGGGTTTGGTCTGGACCCCTCATTGGGGGGTTTGGGTTGGGTGAGGTTTGGGTTGGGGTTGGGCTGAGTCGGGCTTGGTCTGTGCAGAGCTGTGAGGAGTCTGCAGGGAGCTGTAGACACCTGCAAGGGTCCGTGGGGTCTGCGGGGGTCCGTGGGGGGCGGCAGGCCCCGCCCCAGAGGCAGAGGCTGTGCTCCTCATGCTCCTTTATAATAACAATAATTAATAATAATTAATAATAATTAATTAATAATTAACAGGGACAGTGCCCGGGGGGGAGGGGGGCAGGACGGGGAGGAGCCACGGGGAGACCCTTACCTGCACCCCCTGCCCCCCAATGCACTAAAACTGCACCTGCTGCCAGCCCAGGGGAGGGGACACCTTGGGGACACCAGGTAGGTGACTCCCCAGCCCCAGTGGCCTCTCCCCACCCCCACTCTCCACGCCCTGATTGTCACCACAGGCCCTGGTGGCACCCGAGGGCCACCCCCTGTGTCCCCTCTACCCCCACCCCAACTTTGTCACCTCCCCTCCCCCACCTCCAAGTGTCCCTCTGCCACGTCCTTGTGCCCCCCCTGCACGGTGGCATTGCCCCCACGGTGTGTCCTGCTGGACCCCAGTGTCCCCTCTGTGGCGTGGCCCTGGGCTATGCCACCTCGGTGTCCTCGTGCCACCTCTGGGGCTGTGACCTCTCCTGGTGTGCCCAGGCCACCTCTGTGCTGCCTTCCAGTGCCATGTCTTGTGCCACCTCTGTCTCCATGCCACATCCTGCTGCCATCTTCATCCTGGTGCCATCTTTGTCCCCTTCTCACATCCTGGTTCCACCTTTGTCCCCATGCCACGTCCTGGTGCCATCTTTGTCCTCTTATCGCATCCTGGTGCCACCTCTGTCCTCGTGTCGCATCCTGGTGCCACCTCTGTCCTCGTGTCACATCCTGGTGCCATCTTTGTCCTGGTGCCACCCTTGTCCTGCTGCCATCTCTTGTCCCTTTTCACATCCTGGTGCCACCTCTGTCCCCATGTCCCATCCTGTTGCCTTCTCTGCCCTCGTTGTCACATCCTAGTGCCACCTCTGCCAGGTCCCCACGATGTCCCCTGTCTCTGTGCCATCTCCATGCCACATGCCAACGTCACACCTCCCTGTGTCACCTCCCTGTGTCCCTCCCGTCAGGCCACCTCCCCCGTGTCACATCCCCTGTGCCAGCTCCAGGTGCCACCACCACCTCCCAGTGTGCCCCTGCTGTCCCCGTGCCACAGCTGCAGGTCACCTCCTGCTGCCAGCTGCTGGTGTCCCCAAGTGTCACATTCCAGGGTCACCTGGATGGGTGGCACCTCCTTGTGCCATCTCCCGGTGTGCCCAAGTGTCCCCAGGCTGGAGGTGGGGACAGTGGCAGCTGCAGGTGCCAGCTCTGAGCTCCTGGGGACACTAAGGCAGTGTGGGAGGGGGTGACACAGAGGGGAGGTGGACGTGCCCCTGCCCCAGGGATTGCGGGCGCCTGGGGGGGGCACACCTGGGCAGCCTTGGCCAGGGGACACCTGAGGACACCCTGGGGACACCCTGGGGACACAGCAGGACGCTGGGGGTCACCACGGGGGTGGGTGTCCCCTGTGGCGGGAGGGGGGGTGCCCGCAGGGGGGACGCCCGCAGGGGGGGCCGTGCCGGCTGCTACCTGGTGAAGAAGGGCAGGTGGTGATGGGCGAGGCTGGCAGCGCGAGGGGACTCTGTCCTGGCCATCACCTCCTTGAACCAGGAGGCCACATCCACCTCCAGTGTCTCGAAGCGCTTGATGAAAGGATGCTCCTGGGGGGAGCCACGTCTGGGCATGGGCACGGGCACAGGGGGCATGGGGGCACAGGAATAGGGACAGGGACAAAAGGACAAACTGGGGCCACAGAGCTGCAAAGGGGCCAAGATGGAGCCAAACTGGGGCCACGCTGGGGCCAAAAGAGGGCTGAGCTGGGGCCACACTGGGGCCAAACGAGGGCTGAATTGGGGCCACACTGGGGCCAAAAGAGGGTGAGCTGGGGCCATGCTGGGGTCAAAAGAGGGCTGAGCTGGGGCCACGCTGGGGCCAAAAGAGGGCTGAGCTGGGGCCACACTGGGGCCACACGCGGGCTGAATTGGGGCCCCACTGCGGCCAAAAGAGGCCGACCTGGGGCCATGCAGGGGTCAAAAGAGGGCTGAGCTGGGGCCACGCTGGGGCCAAAAGAGGGTGAGCTGGGGCCACACTGGTGTGAAGGGAACAAACTAGAGCCAGAGAGATTTGAAAGGGACCAAACTGGGGCAAATCTGGGGCCATAAAGGTGTGAGAGAGCCAAGCTGGTGCCAACTGGTGCCAGCTGGGCACTCACCAGCAGCTTGTTGTACTTTGGTCTCTTCCTGTGGTCCTTGGTGAGGCTGCAGGAGACCAAACAGAAGAGGGAGGGAAGGAAGGGGTGTGTCAGGGCTTTGGGGGCCACCCTGGGTGGCCCTTGTGGACAGGGCCAGCTCTGGGGGCTGTCCCCTGCCCCGCCTTGTCACCCACCAGTCTCGGACAAAGGCCTGGAAGTCCCCGGAGAAGCCCATGGAGGGGGGCAGCAGGGGGGGGTCCTCCTGCAGCACCTTCGTCAGCACCTCGAAATCTGTCTTGCAGTTCTGGTAGGGGAACTGCCCCGTGGCCAGCTCCACCTGGGGGGACAGCAGGGGGGGACACTTGGTGGCCCGTGGGGGGCACAGGGGTAGAGTAGGATCAAGGTAGGGGCTCCCGGTAGAGGTGGCAGGGGATGTGGGGGGCATCATAGGGAGATGTTGGGGGCACCCTGCGGTCACTCTGGGGTCTCAGGGAGGGGTTGAGGACACATTGACGACAAGCTGAGGACCTGGGGAGGGGTTGGGGCCAGGTTGGGAACCCCAGGGCTGGGCTTGGGACCTGTTGGGGGTCACTTTGGGGTCCCAGGGAGGGGTTGGGGCCAGGTTGGGAGTGGCAGGGAGGGGGCTGGGGGTCCCTCGGTGCCAGCTGGTGCCAGCTCTCACCAGGGAGATGCCAAGGCTCCAGACGTCAGCCCTGATGTCGTAGTCAGGCTTGGTGGGGTCAGGGGGGTCGATGCGCTCAGGCTGGGGGCAGAGGGGAGGGGGCTGTGGGGACTGGGTGCCCGCTGGGTGCCCATAGCCTGCTGCGGAGACCCCCAGCACCCAGCCCAGCAGCACCCTTGGGTGCCCACAGCCCCCTATGACCCACATTTGACCTCTCCCAGGACCTTGAAGGCCCCCCACAGATGCTCCCTCAACCTCTTCCCCCAGCACCTGTGGGTGCCCACGACCCCCTTTAACCCACTCCAGCAGCGCCCATGGGCACTTGAAGCCCTTCTTATAACAGGTTGGACTTGATGATCTGTGAGGTCTCTTCCAACCTTGGTGATACTGTGATACTGTGACCCCTTCCATCACCACCCTCAAGCCCCCCCCCAGATGCCCTCTCAGCGCCTCTGCCGGCAGCCCCCGCGGGCGCCCCCTGCTGCTCACGGCCATGTACGCAGCGCAGCCTGCGCTCCTGGTCTTGGCCTTGGAGTCCACCAGGCGGCCGCTGATGCCGAAGTCACAGAGCTTGACCTGGCCTCTCTCGTCCAGCAGGATGTTGGAGGGCTTCACGTCCCTGTGGATCACTCCATGCTTCTCCTTCAGGTAGAAGAGGGCCTTGACGATCTGGGGGACAAGCAGGGCACAGGCTCAGGGGGTCCCCAGAGTGCCCCCAGCTGTCACCTCCGTGCCAGTCTCCACTTTCATCTGAGCCAGGATGCACCAAACCCCTCCCCGAGTGCCTCCTCCAGCTCTCAAAGGCCCCTCGAGACCTGCAGGAAATGGGGCCCAGCCCCTCAGGGTGTCTCCAGAGTGTCCCCAAGTGTCACCTCCTTGCTGGTTGCCACCTTCGGCCAACCCAGGATCCCCTGAACCCCTCCCCAAGTTCCTCCTCCAGCCACCAAAGGCCCCTCAAGATCTGCAGGACGAGGGGAGGCAGCAGCAAGGACCTCCCTCAGGATGTCCCCAAAGTGTCCCCAAGTATCCCCTCCCCATCCACAGCCACCCCTAAGCTGTGCCCAACCCACCCCCCAGGTTTCTCCTCCTGCTCCCAAAGACCCCTCAGGACCTATGGGGGGAGAGGAGGGTCCAGTAGTGGTGTCACCCCTGCCCAGTGTCCCCAGGTGTCCTTAAGTGTCCCCAAGTGTCCCTTGGTGTCTCTAATTCCTCAAAGTGTCCTCTCCCACCCACAGTCACCCCCAAGCTGTCCCCAACCCACCTCCAAGTTTCTTCTCCTGCCCCCAAGGACCCCTCAGGACCTACAGATGGGGGGGAGGGGGGTGTCCAGCAGTGGTGCCACCCCCCGCAATGTCCCCAGGTGTCCCCCTCACTCACTGCCACTGTCATCTTGCCCAGGATCCTCTCTGGGATGGGGCCCTGGATCCTCTTCTTCAGCTTCTCAGCACAGGTCCCCATCAACTCCATGGCGATGAAGACGTCGGTCTGGGGCGGGGGAAGGGTTAAAAGGAGGGAGGGGAGACCCCTGGGGGCTTGGGGACATTGGGGACTCCTGGTGGGTGGCACTGGGTGGGGCAAAGAGGTTCTGGGGGGAAAGGAACAAAGGGGAGCAGGAGGCCATGGGTGCTGGGGGGGGGGAAGTCTCCACGGAATGGGGGGCTGAGTCCATTTCCAATCCCTAGAGGGGGTCCCATGCCCAGCTCCATGCCCATGGCGGGGCCCTCAAATGGTGCCCACCCCTGTGGAAGGCTGTGGTGCCCACTTCCAGCCCTGTGCCCCCAGCAAACCCCCATCTCTGCCTCAGATCGCCCTCTCCATCACCTGGAACCTCCCCCCGTGGCCATCTCCGCTCCCTGCCCCCTCCCCGTGGGAGACTCCTATGCCCATTTCCACCCCCGTGCCCCCACACACCCCCATCTCCATGCCTCACCCGATGCCCACCCCCACCGCCTGGCTCCCGCCTGGTGCCCACCCGGTGCCCGCGTGGGGTGGGGCAGGGAGGGCCTCACGTTGGTGATGAAGGTGCCGAAGCACTGCACGATGTAGGGGCAGTCGTGGCTCTTCAGCACCACGTCCAGGTCCATCAGGATCCTTTTGTTCTCCTCCCTGTTCCCCGAGCGCCTCATTTGCTGAGGGAGGGGCAGGGGGCCCAGAAATGAACCATTTTAGGGGGTGCTCAAAGGGGCTCACGAGGGGCTCCACGGGGCGGGGAGGGGGCTCCGAGCCCACCTTGACCGCGATGATGTCTCCTGTCTTCCTGAACCTCATCTTCCAGACCTGGCCACAGGTTCCGCTGCCAATCTCCCCCAGGTTCTCCAGGTCGTTGATCTCAGCCTGGTAACGCTGAGAGGGGACAGGGAGACAGGGGTTAGGACCCCCCCTGAAATTGGGGAGGGTGTTTCAAGGAACCTGGGGGGCATTGGAGGTGATTAAGGGAGGTTTTTGGGGGGAGGTCTTGAGAGGGTTTATGGAGCTCATGGTCTCCAGGTCGTTGATCTGAGCCTGGTAACACTTGAGCAGGGCAGGGAGAAAGGGGTTAGGACCCCCCTCGAATTGTGGAGGGCGTTTGGGGGGGATCCAGAAAGGGTTTAGGGGGCTCAGAGTCTCCAGATCATTGATCTGAGCCTGGTAATGCTGCGGGGGGCAGGAAGAAAGGGGTTAGGACTCCCCTGGAACTGGGGAGGGGTTTGAGGGGCTCTGAGTGGGGGCTGGGGGGATTCAGGGCTAATGGGTGGGGGGGCTGGAGGGTACTTGAGGGGGCTCCCTGGGGGTCCCACCTGCCCCCCCACAGTGAGGTATCCTGTTTGCTTCATGATCTCCTGCAGCTTCTGGTCGATCTCGATGCTGGGGACAAGAAAGAGCCAATCAGAAAAGGGCAAGAAGAACGCCTGGCCAATCAGAAACAGGCAAAGGAGCCCGGCCAATCAGCATCAAGTAAGGAAGGGTCCCAGCCAATCAGCACAAGATAAAAGGGGGGGGGGGGTGGCTTGGCCAATCAGAATGGGGCAAAAGAGGAAGCAGCATGGGGTAAAAGGAGGTTTGGGCAACCAGAATGAGGCACAGAAGGGCCGTGGCCAATCAGCATTAGAGAACAACAGGGTTGGGCCCATCAGAATGAGGTAAAGAGTGGCTTGTCCAGTCAGTAGGGGGCAAAGGGAGATGCAGGGCCAATCAGCACACAGGGCAGGGGGCACCTGAGCAGACAGAGACAGCCTGGCCCATCAGGACAGGGGATTCCTTGAGCTTCTGCCCAATGAGAAGGGATGATCCCCTGTACATCCTAGCCAATCAGCACAGCACAAATGTTCTGCCCAGCCAATCAGAGCACAGGATCCCTGCAGACCTGTGGCCCATTGGAGCATCTGAGCTCTGGCCAATCAGAGAACAGAGTTTTCTGTCATTCTGGGCTATCGGAGCACAGAATCTCTCTGAGCCTCCAACCAGTCAGAGCACCTCATCACTCTGCACTTCCAGCCAATCAGGACAGAGAATCACTCTGGACATCCAGAGCCTTCAGTGATGGGCCCTCTAGCCAACCACAGCACAGGATGCTTCTGTATTTCCAGAGCCTGAGATCTCTTGGCCTTGTAGCCAATCAGATCACCTGATTCCTCTGGACCTCTGGCCAATCAGATCACATGATCCCTTGGCCCTCCTCCAGCCAATCAAAGCACAGGATACTTCAGGACTTCCAGCCAATCAGAGCCTGAGATTTCTCAGCATTCTGGCCAATCAGATCTCTCGATTTCTTTCACCCTGCTCACCAGACACTCTCCTCCAGCCAAGCAGATCTCATCCTCCCTTGGCCCTCTGGCCAATCAGAGCACAGCATCTCTCCAACCCCTTCTTCCAGCCAATCACAGCAGCCCCCCCCAACCTCCCCCAGGCCCCCTCCAGGGGGCAGTTCCCAGGCAGCAGCCAATGAGCTGTGAGGCTGCCCCAGGGCAGCCAATGGGAGGGGGAGGGGGTGGGCATGTCCTCACCTCTCATGGCTCCTGGGCACCAGGAAGGGGGGTGGGGGCAGCCCCAGCATCTGGCGGGGCCGGGCGGGGGCAGGGGGCACCACGGGGGGGGCCTCAGCAGGACCCCCACCCCGCACCCCCCCATCGCTCACCAGGGGCAGCTGCAGGGCTGGGGGGACACAGAGAGGGACAGGGCAGGCCTGGGGGGGCAGCGCCTGCGACCCCCACCTGGGGGGCAGGGACCACCCCCCCAGATAGGGGCAGTGACCCCCCAAAGTGAGGCAGGGACTGCCCCCCAGACAGCAGCAGGGAGTCCCAAAGTGGGACAGGGACCACCCCCCAAGATGGGGACAGTGACCCCCCACAGATAGGGGCAGGGACCCTGCCCCCACATAAGGGGCAGAGACCCCAAAGCATGGACCAGAGCCACCGCCCCCCCCAATCTGCCCCATTCCTGCCCCTTTCCCACCTCCATCTGCCCCCCAGTGCCCCCCATGCCGCATGCGCCGTGGGGCTGGGCCATGCACTGGGGGGGCCACACTCCATGCGACAGCCAGCGGCGGGTGGGGACACAGACACTGAGGGGACACTGGGGGGGGACATGGAAGGACACTGGGGACATGCAAGGGGGACACTGAGGGGCACTGGGGAGGGACACACAGGGGCACATTGGGGACACTGAGGGACACTGACAGGGACTTGGACAAGGGGACACTGGGGGGGACACACAGATGGACATTGAGGGCACATTGCGGGGAGACTTGGGGGCACTGCATGGGGACACTGGAGGTGAGCTGGGGACATCTGGGGACACACAGTGGGGACACTCCTGGGGGACACATCTGGGGAGAACACAAGAGGGGACGCTTGGGGTACACCTTTTTGGGGGACACACAGGAGGGGACACNTGGGAAGGGGATGGGGGAGAGGGGGAAGTGGGAAGGGGATGGGAAGAACAAAAATGGGGGAAAAAAGGAGGGAAAAAATTAATCCCAAAAGGAAAATAACAAAACCCCAAACCCTCCCCCCAGGAAAAATGAAACTGGGAAGAAAGTGAAATGAGCTGGGGGGGGAGGGGAGATGGAGTGAAGGGAAAATATGGGAGAGGGGAATAAATAAACGGGGGAGGGGGGAATAAATATGGGGGGGGAAGGGAGGCAAGGGGAGGGGCTCTGGACACCCCCAGCCCCCAGATTGGGATTTTTCACCATCCCCTCCCCAGAGAAAGGCAAAAGTCTCAGTTGGGAGGCTGGGCAGGGGGAGTGTGCTGTTGTGCTCTCCTCTCCCCCACCAAGTAAAGGGCCTATTTGAGGGGTGTTGGGGGGAGCAGGGACTGGACACCTCCAGGGTTGGAGTGGGGTCTCCCCCCTTAAAAAAGACTCTGGGAACGCTTAAAGTGTGGCCTGCACTGAGCCCCAGCATGCCCCCCCCGGCCCTTGCCCCAGCAAAACCAGTGTGAAAAACCTCAACTGCCCCCAGCACTCCTTACCAGCCTTAACTACCCCCCAGAACCCCTTAACCAGCCTTAACTGCTCCTTAACCAGCCCTAACTGCCCCCCAGAACCCCTTAACCAGCCTTAACTGCTCCTTAACCAGCCTTAACTACCTCCCAAAACCCCTTAACCAGCCTTAACTGCTCCTTAACTACCATTCAATACCCCTCAACCAGCCTTAACTACCACTTTCCAGAACCCTTTAACCAGCCTTAGCTACCCCCCAGAACCCCTTAACCAGCCTTAACCACCTCTCATTGCCTCTTAACACGCCCCAACCAGCCTTAACTGTGCCTCAACACTCATTAACCAACCTTAACTGCCCCTCGTCAGCCTTTAACCAACTTGAACTACTTATTAGCCTGCCTTTATTACCCCTCAACACACATTAACCAACCTTAACCACTCCATCACCCACTTACCAGCCTTAACCACCTCTCAACCACCTACTGGCACCTTAACAACCTGTAACTTCCCCTCACCACTCCTTGGCAGGCCTTAACTGGTCCTTAACCAGCCTTAACTACCCCTCAACACCCCTTAACCACCTACAACCATTTAATCAGCCTTAACTATCCCTCCATACCCCTCGACCAGCCTTAACTACTCTCATTGCCCCTTGACAAGCCTCATCAGCCCCTGGTGGGCTTTAACTACTCCCTAACCAGCCTTAACTACCTCAACTACCTCCAAGCAGCTCCCAGCACCCCCAGAACAGCCTCGGCCGCCCCCTAAGCGCCCTCGGAGCCCCTCGCGCACAGCCCTACAGACCTAAGCTGCCCCTGCCTGGGCCTGGGCCTGGGCCTGGCCTGGGCCTGGGTCTGAGCTTGGGCCCGGGCCCGGGCCCGTTTCCAGTTCCCCCTCCCCCGCCTGCCTCCCCCATCACTACCAGTCCCTCCCAGCGCCCCCAGGCAGCGCCTTACTGGGCCGGGCGCGGGCGGGGCTGATGTCGAGGTTGAGGTCGATGCGGCGCCGAGCTTCACGGTTCTCCTGCTTCAGCTTCGCCTCCAACCGGGACAGCTTTTGCTCCAGCGAGGACGCCGCCATCTTCCCCCCGCACCCGCCACCGACCGCCGCCGCGCAGCCAGAATGCACAAACAGACCCCTGCGCAGGCGCGGGATGGACCCCGAGGGCCACCGTCCGTAGCACTGTAAAAGGCGTTTTGGCTCTCGCCGGCCACCGTCCGTATCTCTCAGTGAGGGTTTAATGGGCTTCGCCGGCCACCTTCCGCCACCGAGGAGGGCGTTTGTAGGCCTCGCCGGCCACCTTCCGCATTCCCGGGAGCGGGTTCTATGGGTCTAGCCGGCCACCGTCGGTGCCTCTCTGTGGGTGCTTTTGTAAGCCTCGTCGGCCACCGTCAGTATCCCTGAGCGGAAAGGCTTTATGGTCCTTTCGCACTGTGGGGGTAGGCCTCGACGGGTAACGTCCGTACCCTTCGGCTGGGTCTTTTTGGGTCTCACTGGGCCCTTTCGCGAGCTGGAGTTTTATGGCCCCTGCCGACCACCGTCTGATGCCAGGAGCGACAAGAGCGCATGCGCAGAGGCGCGCAGAGGGCGCCACCTACTGGATCGGAGGTGCACGAGTGCGGAGCCGCCTCCGAGCGACACCTCCTCCCCAAGCGTCCCCTTTAAAGACGCCCCCTACCTTGGCACCCTACCCAAAAGCCCCCAGACCCCTCAAAGGGCCTTTAGCACCCCCTCCGAAGAGCTCCCAGCTGTAAAAAGGACTTAGGAAACCTCCACCAAAGCTCCTAACCCCCTCAAAAACTCCCAGACCTCCCCTCAAAAGACCCCCAAGCACCTCAAAAGGGATCCCAGTCCCCCCACACATCTGCAGACCTTTCCCCAAGTGACCCCTATGCCCTCAGAGGACATTTAGACCCTACCCAAGAGCCCCAGACCCACCCCACATTGACTCACCCCCTCCCCATTACCCCCTAGAGCCCCCCCCAAACCCTACATGTCCCTCCAAGTTGACCTTTGGGTCCCCAGAGCGCCTTTAAATCCCCCCACCAATTACCCCCTAGCCCCTCCCCGGGGCCTTCAAATCCCTTTAGACTCCCCAGATTCTCCCCCCCAGCCCCCCCCAAAGCCTCCCGGGGAGGGTGGGGGGAATTAAATTTCTTTTTTGCCTTTATTTAATCCATTTTTAATTAAAAAAAAAACCAAAAGAAGCCAGGCCTAGGGCAGGGAGGGAGCAGAGACCACAGATGGGGGGGGAAGTGGGACAAAATTTGGGGTGTGTGTGCAGCACCCCCTACATTGGGTAAAGAGATGAAGAGGAAATT
>WAAF01015216.1:0-26466 GCA_013400475.1 Tricholaema leucomelas | reverse complement strand
CCTGCTGCATTAAAGAATCTGCCTTGCATCAGTAACATTGTTTTGGGTCTGGATTTGTTCTTCCTTGTGGCTGGAGTTTTGTGTGCAGCTGAGGAACCTCTTCAGTTGGGAATTTGTTCCCTGGAAATGTTCGTGTGAAGTTTGGATGTCTCTGAGGAAAGGCTCAGAGAGCCTCTGAGAGCTGCAGGGCAGGGAAGCTGCTAGGGAAACAGTCACTGAGGCTGGAAGAGCTCTCTAAGGTCACCAAGCCCAGCCACCAACCCAGCACCTTCCACGGCCTCAACACATCCCCAAGTGCCAACCCACACATTTTCTGGATGCCTCTAGGGATGGGCATTCAGGCACCTCCCTGGGCAGCCTCTTCCAGTGCCTCAGAGCCCTTTCAGTGCCAAAGACTTTTCTGATGTCCAACCTAATCCTCCCCTGGTGCAGCTTGAGGCCACTTCCTGCTGCCCTACCGCTGGTTGCTTGGATGAAGAGTTCAACCCCACCCGGCTCCAGCCCCCTTCCAGGGAGCTGTTAGAGTCTGAGCAGGTGTCCCCTCAGGCTCTTTTCTCCAGCAGTGAGAAGCAGAACTCCCAGTTTGGTACAGAGAATTTATTTAGAAAGAGAGAGCTGCCCTGGAGCACAACCAAAGATGGGAACCACCCTCCCAGGGCTGCTGATCACCAGGCTCAAAGTGCTGCAGAGTGTGTGCAAAGATCCTGAGCTCTCCTTTGGAGCAGCTGCTGTGTGCAGCTCCTGGCACCCTGAAGTCACCTCCCCGAGGTCAGTGCCAAGGCTAGAACTGGCACAGCACTGAGTACAATGGAAGCAGATGCTTAAAGCCAGAGGAGAACAGGTCTAAACTAAAGGAAAATGAGCAAATTTTCCTGGGGCTGCCTTGGGCAGGTGCTGAGCTTGGCAGCTCCCATTCCTTGCCGCTGGAACCGGGTGCCAGCTGGTGCCAAGCAGCTCCTCCCTCAGTTTGCATCTGGAGTTTTCTTGGCTGCTTCTTCCAGCTGCTGGGGGCAGTGGCGGCAGAGCTCAGTGTGCCCAGCGCTTCCCAGAGCGGTGCGAGCTGCAGGGATGTGTCCATTGGGAGGAGTAGGTGTAGGAGTACCTGGGGGCACTGCGTGGCTCAGGCCTGCTGAGCACCTGAGGGCCAAGTTTGTCAGCTGCTGCCTCCAGCCTCCCTGCCGCCGCCATGGGCAGAGGAGCTGCCGCCGGAGCCTCTGGCGGGGGCACCTCGGGCACCTCTGAGGAGCCCACGACGGTTTGCTGGGGGTAGGTGGTGAGGATGGGCCCTGGGAAGGTGACGACCACGGGGGGGGGGTAGATGATCACGCGGGAGTCGCCGCAGGCCACCACGCAGGGCTCATTGCTGCTGCTGGCCAGCGGCTGGGGGCACTTCGCCTGGCAGGGGTTGGTGCAGGCCAGCTGGGTGGAAGCCATCGCCTGGCTGTGGCCCTGCAAGGGATGTGCAGAGTTAGCAAAGAGCAACTTCATGGATGCCCTGGGGCTTGCTCCTGGGATCTTCAGACAGGGGTGATCGTGGAATGGGTTGGGCGGGAAGGGACCTCCAGAGGTCACCAGTCCAAGCCCTCTGCAGTCAGCAGGGACACCTGCACCAGGGCAGCCTGCACAGAGCCACATCGAGCCTCACCTGGAGTATCTCCAGGGATGGGACCCAACCACCTCCCTACAGCTGCTGGCTGCTTTTGGGAAGCTGGCTGAGGACAGCAGCTGAGCTCCACTCCTTGTAGCTGCTGCCTTAGCCTGCATCCGTTTGTCCTTCCTCAGGTGGTGCTTTAAGCTTCTTCTCTCTCCTCCTCTTCCTGTGGGGGCAGAAATCCTCCCTTCCTTTGCCTACCTCCTCCACACCAGACTGCTCTGAAACCTGCTTCGGCACAGCTCCTAGGGACAGGCTTGGACTTGCTCCTGCAGCGTCTCTGCTCCCACAGCTTCTCTGCTCCTCCCACACAGCTCAGCCTGCCTTGCACAGGGAGCAAGGGGTGGGGAACCCCAAACTTGGCTTCCCAGTAGCTGGGGTCCTGAATCATTTATTTAGCAGCCTGCTGGGTTTGCTGTTGTCTTCTCCTTGCATGTTCCTTTGACTTTCAGGCACTAAAACCGTTCTGCTGGAGCACAGGAAAATGAAAGGCTGAGGCTGAGGAGGTGTAGAAGTGGTGAGTAGGCAAGGCCCCAGAGCTCGGAAGGCTCCTGTGGGGTGGTGCTGCCAGGCCAAGTGCAGCCTTTCAGCCAGGCCACCCCCACGGGGCTTTAGTTCTCCTCCTGGGAGCAAATCTGCAGGCAGGAGGCAGCTCTCCAGGACAGGCCCCTGCAAGGCTTGCTTGAGCTGGTGACTCCCAAACTCTTCCTACTCATGAGTAAGACCAAATGGTGAATTTATTCTCCTCGGGGTCCTGTGTCTCAGAGCTGCTGTCCCTGAGGAGGGTCAGGGACCGTGGGTGATTTGCAATGCCCTGCACAGAGGCAAAGAGCAAACGCAGGATGGTTGTGAGGCAGGGGGGAGGGGAAGGGCAGGAGTCAGGGAAGCTTTTTTCCTTCTGGAGAAGAAACTTCCCGGAGTATGCAGGCAGCAGCACTGCCTGCTGAGGAGACTTCATCTATTGCCAAGGGTGCCCTGCAAGCTGCTTTCCCTGCACCTGAGAGCTCAGTGTCACCATGCAGCAGGTGCTTGCACAGGGCAGGGAGCTCTGATCTATCTTCCTGCCTCAGCTACAGTTAGAAGAAAGCAAAACATCCTCAAAGGCATCGTCCTGGGAGAGAGGGAAAGAAAAGCCACAAAAGCAGAACAAAAAAACCCAACCCCCAAACAACTCAGTCAAAAAAAACACTAAACCAAGTAACAGAAAACCTCAACCCAACCCCTCTAAAACAACCCAACCCCTCAAACCCAGGCTAAACCCCCAGGCAGAACATTTCCCACCCCCAAACCCCCTCAGATTACAGCAGAGCTTTGACCTAAAAGAAAGCCCAAAGGGATCAAAATCAATCTGCTGAATTTTGATCCCTGTCCACAGAGAGCAAAACGAGCAAAGGGTTTGCCAGGGACACATTTCAGTCCTGCAGCTGCAGTGAGATCTGCTCAGCATCTGCTGCAGCTGGCTGGGGGGCAGCAGGGCCAGCACTGCTGCCTGGCTGCAGCTGCACACAGCTGACCCCAGCGAGGGATTTGCCTCTGTGCTCCCCACGGCACCACCCCCCCAGCACCACTGCTCGGAGCTCTGCCAAGAGCTGTCCAGAGCGAACTCAAAGATTCCTCCTTCTGCCTTAAAAAGAAGAGCCCAAAGCAGTACTGGGAAAGCCTTTTCTGGTTCCCCCTCCTTTAGCAGAGCATCTCAGCATGGCTGGAAGGGACTCCAGAGCTGATTTCCTCCGATTCCCCCCCCCACGGGCAGGGACATCTCTCAGCTACTCAGCTGCTGGAGGCAGCGTCCAGCCTGGCCCCAGGCAGGAGGCATCCACAGCCTCTCCCTCCAGAGTCTGCCCACCCCGCACTGCAGAACTCCTTCCTCAGCTCCAGCCTAACCCTTCCTGCTCCAGACCGTTCCCCCTTGGCCTGTCTCAGACCCCCCCATGAGAAGCAACTCTGCAGCCTGGCCAAGGTCTGCAGCATGCTGCAGGAGGAGGTCTCTGCAGGGTCAGTCCCCACTGCCACCAAGCTTCAGGCCAAAGCTCCTCAGGATCATTTAATAAGCTGTGGGATCAGATCAGACTTACTCAGAGCAGCGCAGAGAACAAGCCAGGAGCAGCAGCCAGAAGCTCCTGGTGGGGAGAGGCTTTTATAGCCCTGCCCGGATCGCCTGGGGGGAGGCTGAGACACTTTTGTATGCCAAGGCCTTAATTACTGCTGGAGCGAGCCCTGCTGCATGCTGCTGCTGCTGGGGCTGCAGTAATTGTTTTGCTGCTGCTGGTGATTAGCTCAGGCTGAGCTGGGAATGACACAAACTGCCCAGGCTGCCCTGCAAGCTCTTTTCATCTGCTTCCTGGTTTCGCTCTGCTGATTTCATTAGGAATTAAAATCAGGCCAAGGATGAAAGGAGCTGCGGGGATTTATCTGAGATGCCAGGGCACAGGGGCTGGCAGATGCCAGGGCTCAGCGCTGGCAGCACTCACAAGATTGTTTTTTTTCATGGGTTGGGTTGGAAGGGACCTCGAAGCTCATCCAGTTCCAGCCCCCCAGCCACGGGCACCTTCCACCAGCCCAGGATGCTCAAGGCCTCATCCAAGCTGGCCTTGAACACCTCTGGGGAGGGGGCAGCCACAGCCTCCCTGGGCAACCTGTGCCAGTGTCGCCCCATCCTCACTCTCAACAACTTCCTCCTCTCCAGTCTCAGTTTCTCCTCTCTCAGCTCAAATCCACTACCTCTCATCCTAGCACCACAAGCCCTTGTTGGAAATGCCCAGTTCTCAGTCTTACCCAGCTCCTATCCATGCCCAGCTCCCAGCCATGCCCAGCTCTCACCCATGCCCAGCTCCTATCCATGCCCAGCTCCCAGCCATGCCCAGCTCCCATCCAGCCTTGCTCTGTGTGCCTGGCTAAAGGTCTAGGGCAGGTCTGGGTTTGACCTGGCAGGATGCTGCTGAGCTTTGCAGATGTCTCTTCGTGCCAGACCTGGTGCAAAAGCCCTTTTGAGGAGCAGAAGCAGCCCAGAGTGATCTCCTGAGCAGAGCTGAAGCCACTCCTGAAGCTCAGCCCAGAGCTGATTCAGTGAAGGCTTTGCCCCGCAGGAGGTTGGAGCAGCCTGCATCCAGCAGGATCCACCATCATCAAAGGACTGCCATGCATGACAAACCAGGAGCTGCCTCTCAGCTTCTTTGGCAATCTCATTTCCAGATGTCTCCAGAATATTCCTGATCAGCTCCCATGGCCCAGGGCAGCTCCTGGGGTGCCTCAGAAGTTCAGACCAAGTAACAGCAGCAGCACAGGGCACAAACATCCTCCTGCTGCTGGGAATTCAGCTCGGGGGGTTGTGTGCTTTCCTCTCACGCATGAAGCTTCCTTCCCGAGGGAAGTGAGCCTGGAAGCTGCCTGCTGGAACAAGGAGCATGGAACAAGGTCCTCCTGGAGGCGTCTGCCACTGGAGGGAGCTTCCCTTGGCACACAGCACTGCTGAGTTGGGTTGGGATCTGCTGGGTGCCCTGGCTGGGGTTGGTGTCTGCTGGGTGCCCTGGCTGGGGTTGGGGTCTGCTGGGTGCCCTGGCTGGGGTTGGTGTCTGCTGGGTGGTCTGGCTGGGGTTGGGGTCAGCTGGGTGTCCTGGCTGGGGTTGGGGTCTGCTGGGTGCCCTGGCTAAAGGTCTCCATGGGTTCTCCTGGCAAGGAGGGCTGGGTGCTGCAGGTGGCTGCTCCCCCCTCAAACAGAAGGTGGCTGTTGATGCCCAGGCAGCAGACATGGAGCTCAGCCCTGCCAAGGGATCCTGGCTGGGCACTCTGGCAGCAGGTACCCAGGAGCCAGCAGGGTGCCCATGGCCAAGGAGGCCTCAGTGGCTCCCAGGGGTGCTCAGAAGAGTGTGGCCACAGGCTGAGGGAGCTTTGCTTCTGCCTCTGCCTTAGCGAGGCCACGTCTGGAGCCCAGGGAGCAGCACTTCATCTCTCTCTGGAGAGCTTCCAACCCCCTCTGGGCACTGTGCTTCTGGACAAGCTGCTGTGGTTGCACCCAGAGGGCTCTGGAAGTTTCCTTTCACCCCACTGCCACCTCAGCAGGGCTGAGCTGGGCAAGCAAAGGCTGCTCCAGCATGGCCCCAGAGCAGGAGCTTGGCCTGGCCTGGCAGAACCTGCCAAGAGCCGTGGGATGTGCCAAAAGCTTTCCTGTTCTGTGAGGCTGTAGGAGAAAAATGGAAGGGTCCAGAGTGAACTTCCCCAGGTCCAGAGAGCCTGAGAGCTGCTGGAGAGAGTCCAGAGATGAGAGGCTGGGGCCAAACTGGTCTAAGTGGTGCCCAGGGCTGGGGCAAGAGGCACAAAGGAGTCCAGGAGGTTGCAGCTGAGCAGGAGGAGAAAGCTGTTTGGGGCAAGGGTGCTGGAGGCCTGGGGCAGGCTGCCCAGAGAGGCTGTGGAGTCTCCTTGTCTGGAGAGCTTCCAACCCCCCCTGGGCATTGTGCCCCTGGGCAAGCTGCTGTGGGGGCCATGCAGAAGCAGGAGATGATCTCCAGAGGTCCCTTCCCACCCTCCATGCTGGGATTCAGGATTCTGCCAGAGCTGGGAGCTGGCTCCTGGCTGGCAGTGCCTTGCCCACAGTCATTAACTCCTTTCTCCCGTAACCTCCCCAGACCACACAGGATCAATTTTCTCCTCGCAGCTTTGGTGCTGTGCTTGGCAGTGACTAACAAAGGGAACAGAGGCATAGAGGGCAGGGAGCACTGCAGGCTCCTGCCCACGATGTGAAATGTTCATTTTGTCAGCACCCATTAATTGAGGACTGCTGGAGACGACTCTGAGCTGGCAGGGCAGAGCCAGCAGCACTCCTGGCCCCTGCCTAGCCGAGCTGGGGTTGCTGTGGCTGAACCTGCTCAGCTTCGGTGGTGTTTGCGCAGCTGAGTCAGGAGCGCTACTGAGGAGGAAATAATGAAAGGGAAACGCTCAGGGCTGGGTGCTCTGCCGGGGCAGGGCTGCAGCACTCCTCCTCCTCCTCACTTCAAAGAGGCTCCTGCTTGCTGACATCGCCTGGGCAGGGTTGGATCAGCAGGAATTCTGCCACAGGGCAATTAGGGACTGAAGTACAGGTCCAGATCTGCACCAGGAGTTAATGATGTGGTCAGGCAGAGGTCCGCTTGGGTTTTCTCACAGCATGGTGAGGATTGGAGTGGACCTCTGGGGACCATCTCCTCCCTCCTCCTGCTCCAGCAGGTTTGTTTACACCAGGGTTGTGTCAGGCAGGTTTGGAAGCTCTCCAGACAAGGAGACTCCACAGCCTCTCTGTGCAGACCGCTCCAGCCCTCCAGCACCCTCACCCCAAACAACTTTCTCCTCCTGCTCAGCTGCAACCTCCTGGGCTCCACTTTGTGCCCCTTGCCCCCGGCCTGGCTCTCGGCACCACTGAGGAGATGCCAGTCCCAGGCTCGTGCCCCTAACCCTTTAGCTATTGCTGAGCACTGCTCAGATGCCCTCTGGGGCTGCTCTCCTGCAAGCTCTCAGCCACAGGGCTCTCAGCCTTTGCTCCTGGCAGAGCTGCTCCAGTCCCCTCAGCACCCTTCCAGCCGCCCCTGGACTCCCTCCAGTAGCTCCCAGTCCCTCAGCATCTGGGCTGAGCCCAGAGCTGGCCCCAGCACTCCAGAGGTGGCCTCTGTCAGAAACTGCCTGTCTGGTTTTATCCCGGTTTGGAAGTGAAAGTTGAATAATTCAGAGTCTGAGGCAATGAATCACAGCCTAATGAGGGCAGTGCCAGGCACCACCTTGCCAGGTTTCCTCTGAGGCTGCAGCGTTGCCCAACGCCAGGCGTTAGCTGCAGCCACGATCACAGGCAGCTGCCTGCACAGGCAATGTGCTTGTGAAACCTCTGCGGTCCTCACAGCCCTCCCAAGTGTTTAATCACTCAGGGTGGTTCCAGAAACACCTCACAAATCCTCAGGTAGGGCATCAGGAGCAGGACTCAACCAAACCCCATCTGCTGGGGGTGGCAGATAATAAGCCAATCACTGGGGCCGTGGCAGGGTGAGGGCTGCTGTGCCCGAGGTGTGCTTGGCACAGCTTGGCAGCTGAGGGTCTCTTCAGGATGTCGTGGGGGGTGGGGGAAGGAGACATTATCCTGCCTGCTGCTGCCTGCCTTCTTGCTTCCCAACGCCGTGGGGGCGTGCAGGGGGCTGGGGATCCTCTGGGGCTTCCTGTGTCTATGGCAGGAGGTTTCCATGGCTCAGCAGATGCTAAGTGCAGTGGGGAGGCCAAGACCTGTAGTTTTGTTCCGTCTAGAGAGCTGAGATGGAGGATCCTGAAAGCCACCAAGAGCTGCTCAGCTGCCCTGGAGAGCTGGGAGGAGATAAGTGCTGAGGGAGCAGGGAAGGAAAGGGAAGGCAGAAGCAAGACCTCTGCCTCACCACGGGAACTGCAATGCAAGAGAACCAAACTGCTGGAGCCCAGAGCCATTCCCCGGTGGTGCAGGCTCTGCTGGCATGCCCAGGCTGTGTGCCCAGGCTGTGTGCCCAGGCTGCATCCTCTGCCTGAGCCCAGCTCCGCTGTTTCCCTCCTCCTGCTGCTGTGTGTAGGTGGAAGGCTGAGCTCTGTAGGAGGCTTCAGGAGGTGCTCAGGAGGTGCTGAGGAGGTGCTGAGCTGGCTGCAGCTTTGGTCTCCACAGCTCCCTCTGGCAGCCCCACGGGACATGGCAGAAAGAGCCTCCCCTGGCAGAGCCACAGCAGGGCTCAGGCTGGCAGAGAGCTCAGATCAGCTCCAGCCCCACCGTGGGCAGCAACAGCTCTCAGCTAGAGCCTCTTCTGCCTGGGACCAGGTGGTAGAGGAAATGGCCTGAAGCTGCACCGGAGGAGGTTTGGGTTGGATGTTAGAAGAAACCTCCTGCCTGGAGGGTTCTGAACCACTGTCGGAGGCTGCCCAGGGAGCTGGTGGAGTCACCACCGCTGGAGGTGCTCAGTCCCCGTGCAGCCATGGCACCTGGGGACATGGTTTAATGGCCACAGTGGTGTTGGGCTGATGGTTGGACTCATTTGGCCTCCTCAACCACAAGGGACATTGCTGGCTCACAGCTTCCTGTCCACCAGCTCCCAGATCCTCCTCCAGGGAGCTGCTTTCCATCAGGCCAAGCCCTCAGCTGTGGCTGCAGAATCACAGTCACAGACTGGCAGGGGCTGGAAGGGACCTCCAGAGCTCATCCAGTCCAACCCCTGCCAGAGCAGGATTTCCTGGACCAGGTCACACAGGAACACATCCAGGCAGGGGTTGAGAGGGAGACTCCACAGCCCCCCTGGGCAGCCTGTGCCAGGCTCTGTCACCCTCACAGGGAAAAAATTCCCCCTCATGCTTAAATGAAACTTCCTCTGCCTCAGCTTCCAGCATTGCCCCTTGGCCTGTCCCTAGGCATCACCAAGCAGAGCCTGGCTGCAGCCTCCTGGCACTCACCTTTACACATTGATCACCACTGCTGAGGTCACTTCTCAGTCTCCTCTCCCAGCTCCCAGCCCCAGCTCCCTCAGGCTCTCCTAACAGAGCTGTTCCATTCCCTTCAGCATCTCTGTGGCTCTGTGCTGGACTCTCTCAAGCAGCTCCTGTCCTTTTTGAACTGGGAGTCCAGAACTGGGCACAGGACCCCAGATGTGGCCTCAGCAGGGCAGAGCAGAGGGGCAGGAGAACCTCTCTGACCTGCTAAGCACAGCCCTCCCAATCCACCCCAAATGGCATTGCCCCTCCTGGCCCCCAGAGCACACTGCTGGCTCATGCTCACCCTCCCATCCCCCAGGACCCCCAGGTCTTTTTCCCCTTTGCTGCCTTCCATCAGCTCAGTCCCCAACCTGTCCTGATCCCTGGGGTTGTTCTTTCCCAGGTGCCAGACTCCACACTTGCCCTGGCTGAGTTTCACTGCAGGGAGCTCCTCCTGCCGCAGTGCAGGGCAGGGATGTCCCCTGCAGCCCTCGCCCAGGTCGTTCCGGAGCGCTGAGGTTGCCCAACCTTTGGGTGTCTCAATCCCAGGGCTCTGCACGTGCACAGCAGGATGTTTGCTCAGGCAGCCTCTGGCTGTTGTTGCTGGAAGGATCCCACAGCAGCAGTGGGGAGCTGAGGCTGCACATCGAATCTGTGGACTTCAAGGACTTGGGCAGGTGAGTGTGGAGAAATGTCCTGGGGGTGGAGAATGCTCCTGGCAACAGTCCCCTGAGATGACCTTGGAGAGCGTAGTGGCAGCTGCAAGGGACTTCTGGAGTCATTGAGTCCAAGCCCCCTGCTAGTGCAGGTTTGTCTGGAGCAGGTCACAGAGGAAGGTATCCAGGTGGGTTTGGAAGCTCTCCAGAGAAGGAGACTCCACAACCTCTCTGGGCAGCCTGCTCCAGGCCTCCAGCACCCTTGCACCAAACAGGTTTCTCCTCAAGTTCAAGTGGAACCTCCTGGGGTCCAGTTTGTTGCTTCTTGTCCTGTCACTGCGCCACTGAGGAGGCTTCAGACTGGAAGAAGCTAGATCGAGATGAGGCATTAGGAGGAACTTCTTCCCCACGAGGGTGCTGAGGCACTGGAACAGGTTGCCCAGAGAAGCTGTGGAGGCTCCAACCCTGGAGTTATTCAGAGCCAGCTTGGGAGGGGTCTCTGTCCATGGCAGGGGCTTGGAACTCGATGATCTTTGCAGCCCCTTCCAGCCCAACCCATTCTGGGACCTGCTGGATGGGCTCCTGCACTCCTGCCAGCCTGGGAAGCAGCGTGGAGGAGGTTTCATGGTGATGCAACCAGAAATGTGTCCAAGAACTACTCCAGGGGTGGGCTGGGGCTGCACTGGCTCCAGCAGGCTCCAGAGCATCTTCCCAGCCTGCACAAGGGCAGCTTGGCTGAGCTCTTGGAGAACCACAAGCGCTGAGAGGTGCCTTGGGCACTGAGCCTCAGGAGGGTGACCATGCCACTGGCAGTGAGCCTGGCAAGGGAGGGATGAACCCCACAAAGGTGACACCTTGGTGACCCCCCCAAGGGTTCCAAAATCAAGTGGGGGCAGAAAAAAACCAAACTAAGGAAACCCCAAGAAGTGTCTGCTGCAGGATAACATTTAATGAGCAGGAGAAGCTGGAGGCACAGGCAGGGAATGAGGTGGGGAGAGGAGCTCCAGGGCCTCAGGAGGGGCTAACAAAGCACCTCCAGCTCCATCAGCCTGGGTCGGAAGTGATGCCCAAAGGGATCTGCCCTGGCAGGCACCCGAGGCTCAGGGCTGGTTGGGGGTTTGTGCTCTGGCTTGCATCAGATGAACTGCAGGCAGAAGGCAGCTGGGGAAGCATCAGCAGGTGGTGAGCAGGAGCCAAGCACAGGACAGAGAAAGTTCAGAAGAGAGGCCCAAGGAGAGCTGCGTCTGGGGGGGTTGGGTGGGGAATGCTGGTTCCGGACCCATCCAAATTCCCAATCCCTTGGAAGGTGATTTTGGAGCCCAAACTCTCAAGCTTCTGATTGGGAAGCATTTTGTGCTTTTTGTTCTGGGGAGAGATTGAGGCTGAAAGGTCAATGGTGGAGTAAGAACTGGAATTTATTGAGACATCAAGAGCCAACCAAAGAGAGAGAGAATAAAGTTTGGGCTTTTTCAATCTTCTTTCTTGGGAAACTCAATTTTTTGTGGGGGTTAATTTCTTTTTTTAAAACTATTTATTTCACTTTAACTGAGAATTGAGTTTAATTTCCATTCCCGTGGGAGTTTCATTCCATTGTGATTTTCATTTCCATTTCACTACGAATTTCCCTTTCATTTCATTGTGGATTTCATTTTTGCTTTCATTGTGGATTTCATTCCCAATTCATTGTGAATTTAAGCTTTCAGTTGGTTGTGAAGCAGCCCAGCAGTGACACTTCCCTCCTTTGAACTTTGGGCATCCTGAGGCAGGTTGCTAGTGCCAGGAGGCCAAGCTCATAGTGGCTGCCCTGGGGTCTGTGAGTGCTCAGCATTCCATAATCCATTATCCATAAACTTAGTCGTGGTCAGTTCTGCTTTGCACTTAACCCACAGCTACCCAGGGCCAGATCTAGGTTGGCCTGCAAGGGAAGTAACAGAATTGATTGGACAGGTGAGGAGAAAGAGGCTGGAAGGTTCCTGTCTCACAGAAGGCTCCTGAGCTGCATCCCAGGTTCCATCCTGTCCCAGAGCTGCAGACATCCCCAAGCCTGGGGGAGCCCCTGGAGGCCAGCAGGTTTCTGATGTCAAACAAGGCAGTGGATCCCACTATGGTCTGCTGAGGGAAGGTGGTGAGGGTTGGGCCAGGGTAGATGACAGAGTAGGGGGGCAGGTCGGGGTCCAGGAGGTCCACCCTGGTGTCTGGGTACTTGATGACGCAGAGCTCATTGGAGGTGAGGGCGAAGGGCTCTGGGCACAGCACCCCCGGGGGCAGGCAGCACTCGCTGAAGGGAGACATGGAGCAGATCCAGACCTGCAGCACAGGAGGAGCAGAGGAAGCAGAGGCTCCTGTTAGTCCTGCAGGAAGGTCCCAGAGCAGATAAGGAGGTTTTAGGAGGCTTGGAGAGAGGGTTGGGGGAGGGGGCAGGGCCGAGGTGCAGATGGTTCAGATGAGAGCAATCACAGAATCGTTTCAGCTGGACAGGATCAATGAACCCAACCACGACCTAACCTTGCCAAGGCTTGGGCCAACCCATGGCCCTCAGCACCACAGCTCTGCAACTACTAAACCCCTCCAGGGAGGAGCCAGCCACAGCCTCCCTGGGCAGCCTGTGCCAGAGTCTCCCCACCCTGTACTGAAGGACTTCCCCCTCAGCTGCCCTCTAACCCTGCTCCACCTCAGCTCCAAACCATTCCCCCTTAGCCTGTCTCAGCCTCTCTCAGGAAAGATTCCTCTGCAGCCTTCCTGGAGGATCCCTTCAGGCACTGGAAGCAGCTCTAAGGTCCCCCAGAGTCTTCTCCTCCCCAGGCTCCCTCAGCCTGTCCTCACAGCAGAGCTGCTGCAGCCCTTGGCTCATCTTGGTGGCCTCCTCTGGCCTCACCCCAGCAGATTCTGTGTCCTTCCTGTGCTGGGGACACCAGAGCTGGAGGCAGGAGTGGAGGTGAGGTCTCAGCAGAGCAGAGGAGCACAACATCTGGTGACACTTTCCAGGTCACTGCTGCCTGCATCCTGAACTTCTACCCAAACCCTGCTGGAAGCCACAGCCCCAGCTCAGCTCCAGGGTTTTAGCTTCAGTTTTCCTCCTCCCTGTGCTGGCAGAAGGAAAGCTGTGGGGGTGAGGGTGGTTACCTTATCTCACCTGGTTAGGAGTGGAGCAGTAGGATCTGGGCTGGAGATCCACCCAGCTTTTATTGCTCTCATTATATCTCATCTGGATGACAATATCTCAATCTCCCTAAGCCTGCACCTGATACCAAGGGCAAATTTCCCTGGCCATTGTACAATGAGAGCTTGGCAGGCTGAGGGTGCCCTGGATTGTGCCCACACTAATTGGGCAAGGCCAGCAGGGAGAGGGAGAAGTGATAATTTGCTTCACTTGATCAGTCTGAACTGGTGTGGAAGGGTGGCATGAAGGGTGGGCTTGGGCTGGTTTGCCCAGTGAGCCCCCACCCCGTGTGCCCCAGGAGCCTGAGAGAGGCACAAAGGTCAGGGCAGGTTTCTCATTTCAGCCCCCTGCCCTTGCTGCCTGCTCCAGTCCTCAGGGCTGCATCCTCAGCTGTTTCCAAGAGACCTCATTGTGCTTTGGGGCTGAGAGAACAAGCAAAGACAGAATCACTCTGAGCAGCTTGGAAGTGGATCTGAGGGGTCTGGAGGGAAGGAATCACTACCAGGGGGCAGTCTGAGGGCAACGTCCTCGGAGTGCTCCAGGGCAGACAACCTGCCAAAGCTCCCCAGAGGATGTGAAAAAGGAGCTCTTGGGCAGTCCTCCTAGGCTGGGAACTCAACGCTGGGAACACCTTTTAGATGAAGCCAGCACAAAGTGTCTGTGTTAGCAACAGAAGAAATCTGAGGTCCAGCCTCTGGAGTGTCCTAGGAAGGATCTGGGCCAAGTTCTCCAGCTCCTGAAGGCAGCTGAGGGTGAGAGCAGCAGAAGGAGAATGATTTTCTTTTGCCTGCTCTGGAGAAAGTGAGAAGAGTCCTTGCCAGGCCGAAACTCTTGAGCCTCTCCAGAGCTCTGTGGGAGGGATTTTTGTTCTCACGACCTGCGGTGGGGAGCGCAGAGTTGGTTCAACAGCGGAGGGGGGAAAATGCAACGGATCTCAAACTACAGGACAAGAGAAAAGCTGCTCCTGGAAGGATTCTGCCTCCCCTCCCCCTTCCCCAGTTGAATCTGTGGCTGGGTTACGCTCAGCTAAGGAGAAGAATCAATTCAAAGCTGACTTACCGAGGCCGCCAAGGAGCAGAGCGCAAGGACAGCGATCGAGGAGCGCTGCGTGGCCAAGGCTTTTATAGAGGCAGCCTCATCGCCTGCAGGATGTGACACCCTCTGCGCATGGGCTCTTAATTAGTTGCAAAACAAACTTTGCTGCATGCATAACTTCTGCAGCTAATGAAACTGTTTTGCTGCCTGTTTGTGTTTGTGAGCTGCTGCTGCTGCAGCTCCGCGCACTGCTGGCACCCTGCAGGCAGTGCCCACTCGGACGTTTCCCTGGCTCAAGCCCGACCCTGGTGGACTCCAGAGGCCACGTTTCAGGCAGAGCAGGAGGGGACCAGGGGGTCTGTGCTCTGCTTTCCCTCCCCACCCTCCTCAAATTCAACCTCTGGAGAGATTCAGGAGGTGTTAGCAGCAACATTTACTGTCGGAGGAGAAGAGGCAAAGCAGAAGAAATGGAAAAGAGGGAAAGGAGAGGAACTGGAAAATAGGAAAAACAGAGGAAGTGGAAAAGACGAAATCACCTCAAAAATACCAGGCTGGAGAAGGGGCATCAGGACTGGCGAGGAAGCAGAGGTCTGGAAGCGCAGCCAGCCGGCGCGGCCAGGAGCTTTGATGCATAGCAGCCACCTGGAGCAGCAGCTCCGAAATCCAAGCCAGGCTTTTAACGCTGAAAAGGCACTAATTAAAACCTTATTGTAATGGCAGGGATAAGGGAGACAGAGGTGGGGACACTTAAGGAGGACAATAGAAGTGGCTGCCTGGCACTTGATCCCGCATAGCCGAGTGGGCATCACCCCGAGGACAGCTTTTGTTCTGCTCACAAGCTGCCAGCGGCGCTTTTTTTGCCTTAGGACCCTTGCTGGCTTGCTCCGGATCTGGAATAATTCATGGTGGAGAGGCAAATGTGCAGTAAATAATAATTACGGACAGAGGATTCCTTCCTCTTGGCTGCCGAGGGAGAGGAGGCACCTGGCACCTGCCCAGCGCCACGCAAGGGCTGCTCCTGGCTGTGCATCGGCATCCTGCGAAGAAAGAGGAGCTCTGAGTCTCAGATGGGAGCTTGCAGGGCTTGCTGGTGGCCTGAAGTCACAGCACCGCAGCACAGCCAGGCTGGCAGAGCCCCCCAGGAGCAGCAAGCCCAACCTCTGTCTCTGCTCTGCAGGATTCACCTCAAACCATAGCCCCAAGCACCGCATCCAAACCAGCCTGAAACACAGCCTGGGGGTGACTGCAGCAGCTCCCTGGGCAGCTCAGGCCAGTCCCTGACCACTCTCTGCCTGAAAAGCTTCTTCCTAATGTCCAACCCAAACCTCCCCAGCCTCAGCCTGAGGCCATTCCCCCTTCTTCTGTCTCCAATTCCCTGTCAGCAGAGCCCAGCAGCAACCTCTCCACAACCTCCCTTCAGGTAGCTGCAGAGAGCAATGAGCTCTGCCTTCAGCCTCCTCTTCCTCCCCCTGCCCTTCCCCAGCTCCCTCAGTCTCTCCTCAGCAGATTTACTCTCCAGGCCCTTCCCCAGCTCTGTTGCCCTCTTCTGGAGCCTCTCCAGCACCTCCACATCTCTCCTGTATTGTGGTGTCTAAACAAGTTGGTGAGGTTTAGTGGAGGACTCAGAAGCTTTCTGGGTCTGGAGTGAGAAAACTGACCCTGCCGAGGTGGGAAGGGGGGTGGGGGCTGCTGCTTTGTCCAGAGAGCCCTGGGGTGGGTTGGGCAGCCTGCTCCTGGGGCTTCCCACCCTCACCCTGGAGAGTTTCCTCCAGTCTAAGTCTGCCTTCTTCCAGCTTCCATCACTTTCCTCTTGTCCTACCACTGCAAGCCCTCGGGAAGGTCCCTCCCCAGCTCTCCTGGAGTGCTTCTCCTCTAAAGGCCAGAGGGGCAGCAGCTGCTGTGCAGAAGGCCAAGCTCCAAGGCTGGAATCCACGATTCGATGAACGCTTCCCAGCCCCTGGCTGCCGCCAGGGCTGCTGCAGCGCCGCAGGCTGTGCTCGACTCGGTTGGAGCTGATTTCCCCATGCTTTGGTCCCATCCTGGTTAGGGAACTTCGTGCTCAGGCTGCCTACCTGCCAGGCAGTTTGTGCTCACTGCTGCCCACGAAGCTGCCCTCAGCCCCCCTGGGCCTTCTGGAGCATTGTCTGAAGTATTCACAGACTGCTGATGCGGGTTGGGTGGGAAGGGAGCTTGAGGTGGCAAAGGGAAAGAGCCTGGCCCCAGCCCTCTGGCAGGTGCTGGGCAGAGGGGAGCCTGAGCTCCTGCCTGCTCTCCTGCCATGGTCTGTGTCAGGGCTGCAGGCACCGGGGGGAGGTTCAGATTCTGTGTCTCAGTGCACTCTGGATGCTCGAATGCAGCACAGGTGAGGCTGGAATGCACTCAGCAGGCACTGACTGCAGTGCATTAAATCCTCACACTCCTGAGCTGGTGTTTGGGGAATCAGCAGGTGGAGCCTCCTGGGGCCCACTTTGTGCCCCTTGCCCTGTCCCTGGGCAGCACTGAGCCGAGTCTGGCCGAAGCTTCTTGCCCCCCAGACCCCTTTAGCTCTTGCTGAGCACTGCTCAGATGCCCTCTGGGGCTGCTCTCCCACAGACTCTCAGCCTTTGCTCCTGGCAGAGCTGCTCCAGGCCCCTCAGCACCTTTCCAGTCTCCTCTGGGCTGTCCCCAGCACTTCCCTGAATCTTTCCCTCCCAGCTGAATTTTTCCTTGCCCTTGGCAGATTTTAATCCCAGTTGTTATGGAGGTTTAAAAGCGAAGCTCAGAGAGGCAGAAGCTGTCAGAGGTCACTTGGTGAGCCAAGGCAGCAGCCTGCAGGGGAAGAGGCTTTCCCCAGTCACATTTCTCATCCTCTCTAACTGGAATTCCAGCAGCTCTTTGGAGTCTTAACGGGGATTGCACTGGATGGGGCAAGTGCCCACAGAGAGCAGCGAGGGCTGGAGCTGATTAGAGCTGGGGAACAAGCCAGGAGGGATCAGTCCCTGCCCCACAAAGCCCTCTGGGTGCAGGGGATTAAGGGAGGGGCTGGCAGCACACAGGGAGTGCTTCCCGCAGTGACTTCCCCAGCTTTGCACCGAAGATCTGTGGCAGTTGGAGCTGAACACAGGCCTTGGGATGAGAAATGATTTGAACTCCTTCAGATTCCATCTCCTGGTGCTGTTTCCACCACAAGCCAAGGCCTGCAGTGCCTGGAGGGGGCTGCAAGAAAGCTGCAGAGGGACTCCTGACAAGGGCTGGGAGTGCCAGGATGAGAGGCAATGGATTGAAGCTGGAAGAGGGAAGGTTGAAGCTGGAGAGGAGGAAGAAATTCTCGACGGTGAGGGAGGGGAGAGCCTGGCACAGGTTGCCCAGGGAGGCTGTGGCTGCCCCCAGCCTGAGGGTGTTCAGGGCCAGCTTGGATGAGGCCTTGAGCAGCCTGGGCTGGTGCGAAGTGCCCATGGCAGGGGGTTGGACCTGGCTGAGCTTTAAGCTCCCTTCCAACCCATTCTGGGATTGGGGCTGAAGCTTCTGAGCTGTGTGGAACCACAGCTGTGCCTCTGCTTTGCCCTCTGGAGCATCCTCCCCTGGGAGATAACTTTGTTTACAAGAGAAGAGGCTTGAAGTGGAATCTGCTGACTTGGAGTGTCCAGAGGGATTAGGAGTCCTGCCTGGAGGTTGACTGGCTCGAAGGGAACACCTGTGCTTGGGACACCCTCCCTTAACTCCACGGAGGGGTTTTGAAATCCCATCTGTCACTTAAGAAATCTGCACTGCCTACTGAGTGTGGAGCAAGGATCTCTGCTGGCACAGGACCAGCCCTGCCCTGAGAAGCCTGCAGCAAAAAGCATCCCTTAGGTGCTGAGCTGGAGCCTCAGCAGGGATCAATCAGAGAGGAGCAAGGGGCAGGCTGTGTGTGGGAACAGCTGCAGCACCCCAGCGTGGTGGGAAGGGACCTCTGGAGAGCATCTCCTGCACCTCCCCGGCTCCAGCAGGGTGCCCACAGCAGCTTGTCTGGGGGCACAATGCCCAGGGCACGTTTGGAAGCTCTCCACACAAGGAGACTCCGTAAGCTCTCTGGGCAGCCTGCTCCAGGCCTCCAGCACCCTCACTCCAAACAACTTTCTCCTCCTGCTCAGCTGCAACCTCTTGGACTCTACTTTGTGCCCCTTGCCCTTTGGCCTGGTCCTGGGCACCACTGAGCAGATGCCAGCACCAGGCTCTTGCCCCCCACCCTTTAGCTGTTGCTGAGCACTGCCCAGATGCCCTCTGGGGCTGCTTTCCTGCAGGCTCTCAGCCCCAGGGCTCAGCCTTTGCTCCTTCCAGAGCTGCTCCAGGTCCCTCAGCACCTTCCCAGAGGCTCCTGGACTCTCTCCAGCAGCTCCCAGTTCCTCTTGAGTTGAGGAGCCAGAACTGGCCCCAGCACTCCAGATGTGGTCTGACCAGGGCAGAGCAGAGGATCAGGAGAACCTCCCTGTCCTGCTGGCCACTGGTTGAGCCCCGCAGCAGGAGAACAGGTGCAGGTCTGAGTAACTCCTGAGGAACTCAGGATTGCCTGAGAAGGTTCAGGTGTCCTCTGCCAGAGGTTTCCTCACTGCTTGCTGTGGGAATGTGGCAGCAGTGCAATGCTGCCTTCCACCTGAAAATCGGAGCTGTGGGTGATGCAAGCACCATGACAGAGCTGGAGAGGTGCTGCAGGGTGACCTTGTGCCTCTGCCATCGTGCTGGAGACTGCAAAATATGATAATGAGTGTTTTGCATCTATAAATA
Organism: Tricholaema leucomelas; assembly: GCA_013400475.1. Lineage (NCBI taxonomy): Eukaryota > Metazoa > Chordata > Aves > Piciformes > Lybiidae > Tricholaema lacrymosa > Tricholaema leucomelas. Next base: position 7,787 of record WAAF01015216.1, on the reverse strand, counting down.
ATTAATGAGAGCTCACAGAGTGCTTTGAAAGCTTTAATCTGAGACTTCCGCAGGCTTCTCCCGCGGCTGGCCCGGGGGTGGGATCCTTGCGGAGGCATCCAGGGTGCAGGAGTGGTGCAGAGGGGGAGGGCTGGAGCCGGAGGAGTGCTCGACAACAGAAGGAAAAGCCACTGATGGAATGAGAGGAGCCACAAGGGTGGTCCCAGCGCTTGAGCTCCTCTGCTGTGAGCACAGGCTGAGGGAGCTGGGGCTGGGCAGCCTGGAGAGGAGAAGGCTCCAGGAGGACCTCAGGGCTGCTGCCAGAGCCTGAAGGGATCCTGCAGGGAGGCTGCAGAGAGACTTTGCATGAGCAGGTCTGAGCCAGACCAAGGGGAATGGTTTGGAGCTGAGGCAGAGCAGGCTGAGAGTGGAGCTGAGGAAGAAGTTGTTCAGCACCGGAGTGGGGAGAGCCTGGCACAGGCTGCCCAGAGAGGCTGTGGCTGCCTCGGGCAGAGCCTCCTGTCAGGATGCTCTGCATGCTCCTGGGGCCAGCAGTGCTATCGCAGCTGCTCCTTACTGATCTCTCCTGGCAGCCTGCTGCTGGCTTCGGCCACCCACAGCCTGAGCAGATGAACAAATCTGAGGTCACTGCTGCCAGCTCGGTCTAAGCAGGTCAGAGGCAGAGGAAATTCCACCTCAACGGGAGTAGAAACCTTTTCACTGAGGCTGATGGTGCCCTGGAGCAGCTGCCCAGAGAGGTTCTGGAGTCTCCTTCTCTGGAGAGCTTCCGACCCCCCCGGATGTGTCCCTGGGTGCCCCTGCCCTGGGTGCTCCTGCTTGGGCAGAGGGCTGGGGCTGGATGAGCTCCAGGAGTCCCTTCCACCCCTTGACCTTCTGTGGTTCCTGCCATAAGTGCTGCTTTTATTTCTCCCTCCACTGCAGTTGTGTGAACTCTGCTCACCCCTTACAGTCTCCAGGTCTCCCCTCAGCCTTCTCTTCTCCAGCCTCACCTTCCCCAGCTCCCTCAGCTGCTCCTCCAGACCCTTCCCCAGCTGGACACACTCCAGCAACTCCTAAATGATCACACAGCACAGCCAGGCTGGCAGAGCCCCCCAGGAGCACCAAGCCCTGTCCCTGCTCTGCAGGATTCACCTCCACCCACAGCCCCAAGCACCACATCCAAACCAGCCTGAAACACAGCCTGGGGGTGACTGCAGCAGCTCCCTGGGCAGCTCAGGCCAGTCCCTGACCACTCTCTGCCTGAAAAGCTTCTTCCTAATGTCCAACCCAAACCTCCCCAGCCTCAGCCTGAGGCCATTCCCCCTTCTTCTGTCTCCAGTTCCCTGTCAGCAGAGCCCAGCAGCAACCTCTCCACAACCTCCCTTCAGGTAGCTGCAGAGAGCAACGAGCTCTGCCTTCAGCCTCCTCTTCCTCCCCCTGCCCTTCCCCAGCTCCCTCAGTCTCTCCTCAGCAGATTTATTCTCCAGGCCCTTCCCCAGCTCTGTTGCCCTCTTCTGGAGCCTCTCCAGCACCTCCACAGCTCTCCTGTGGTGCCCCAAACTGAGCACAATACTCAACGATGGAGTGAGTTGGATTGGAAGGAATCTGAAAGCTCCTCCAGTTCCAACCCTGCTGCCGTGGGCAGGGACACCTGCACTAGCCCAGGCTGCACCTCCACATCTGTTGCTTCGTGTTGGTGATTTAACCCCCCCAGGATGTTCCAGCTTGGTTCTGCCTCTGCTGTGTTCAGTCAGGAGAACTCAAAGCAGCTCTGGAGCTGCTCCAGACCTTTCCGAAGAGGCTGTGGTGGTGACAGAGCCAAAGCCACTTTTAATGAACAGCCATCAATGAGCTAATTAATGAGCCTGGTGGCTGCAGCTGTTGCCTGCTGAGGGGAGGCTCTGCAGTTCCCACTGACATCACTGCCTGGCACTAGCCCTGCCCCTGCAGTGCTTCCGTGGGCTCCACGGGCCTGTGTCTCACCCACTAATGGCCATTTGGGACTGGCTTTGAAGTTCTGCCCTTCAGAGGAGCCCAGGGAGCCCCAGGCAGACACAGCCCAGTGTCTGCTCCATAGGCGGTGGAGGCAAGGGAGGAGCAGGACTCTGATGATGCTGGGGAGGAAACCTTCAGTGGATTCAGTTTTTGTTGAGTTTTTTTGTTTATTTGTCAAGTTTGGGATTTTTGGTTTCTTTTGGAACGGACAGAAAAAATATCTCTGTGAATCCTGGAATGGATCCTTCAGTCCACCGCAGTGATCCCTGCCAGACCTGCTCCCAGTGGATTTCCAGGGTCACAGGTGTCAGGGGTTGGAAGGGACCCAAAGAGCTCATCCAGTCCAAGCCCTGCCAGAGCAGGACCACCCAGGCTGGCTCAGGGCACACAGAAACACATCCAGACAGGGCTGGGAAGGCTCCAGGGACGGAGACTCCACAACCTCTCTGGGCAGCCTGTGCCAGGCTCTAGGACCTTACAGCAAAGAAGTTCCCTCTTGTGTGGAGCTGCAACCTCCTGAGCTGCAGCTTCCATCCACTGCTGCCTGTCCTACCCCAGAGAGCAGTGAACAGAGCCTGTCCCCCCCCTCCTGACCCCCAGCCCTCAGATCTTCATAAGCATTTCTTGAGTCCCCTCTCAGTCTTCTCTCCTCCAGACTCTCTGCCCCAGGGCCCTCAGACTCTCCCCATACCTTGGTTTGTCTCTGAACTGAGCCATTTAATTATAGCATCGTTTGGGTTGGAGAAGCCCTCTGAGACCATCCAGTCCAACATCAGCCCAGCACCACCATGGCACCAAACCTTGGCTCCAAGCACCCTGGCTCCAAGTGCCATGGCTACAGGATACTGCAACACCTGCAGGGATGGGACTCCACCACCTGCCTGGGCAGCCTGTGTCAGTCCCTGACCACTGCTGCTGGGCAGAAATTGTTCCTCATGTTCAGCCTGAACCTCCTCTGGTACTTCAGGCCATTTCCTCTCATCCTATCTCCTGATACTGGGGAGAGGAGCCCAACCCCACCTGGCTCCAGCTTCCTCTCAGGCAGCTGTAGAGACCCAAAGGTCTCCTCTCAGCCTCCTCTGCTCCAGCCTCATCACCAGCTCCTTTAGCTGCTCTTCCCCAGTCCTGTTCTCCAGACCCTTCCCCAGCTCTTTTGCCCTTCTCTGGCCCTGCTCCAGCTCCTCATTGTCCTTCTGGCACTGAGAAGCCCAAACCTACCACAGGATTTGAAGTGCAGCCTCCCCCAGTGCCCAGCCCAGGGGGACAATCCCTGCCTGGCTCCTGCTGGCCTCAGTGACTGGGACCAGGAGGAACTAAGAGCTGTTGAGCTGCCACTGCTCAGCCTCCTCAGCTTGATGCCTCCTTGGAGGCACAAAAGGGCCTCTCCAGACAGCCTGCAGAGCACTGTGGCTCTTCTGGAGGATCTGCTCCAGATTCAGCTCCTTGCAGGACTCAGTGACCACACAGAAGGACTCCACCACACTTACAGCAGCTCCAGGGTGCCAGAGATGCTTTTTCTGCTCCCTTGCAGCATTCCCAGGACAGATGATGAAGGCTGCCTTTGTCTTTCAGGTGGGGAAGGATGAGTCCCCTTTGCCCAGTCTCCTCCCTGCCCATCTCACAACCCCATGGGCACCCCAGCCCCACTGTGCAGCTCTCCTGCAAAGGGTTCCCCTCCCTTCCCACAGCTCCTCAGGCTGCTTCTCACCCCTCAGCTTCTTGAGGGCTCCTTCCAGTTCCAGGTCTTGCAAAAGGAAACGACAGACTGGGAGAGGTTAAGTTGCAGTCAGAGCCTCGGGCAGGCCTTGCTGGGCGGCACACAAATGGCTTTGGGTAGGCAATGACTTCCCTCAGCAGCCAGCAGCCACCCACAGCTGCTGCTCAAACATCCCCTGGGGAAGCTCCTGGGCACCCAGTGCAGACTTAGACTGCACCACAAACCTCTGAACCATCTCAGGGCTCTTTCCATGCCCATACCCTGTAAGGACACTCAGCCTCTCCAGGTAAGCTGGAGGATGACTGCTGGCCCTTATCTGCCCACAACACTACCCTGCAGGGCACCCCAGTGCCCACGGAGAGCTTGGGCAGGAACGGCAGGGGCAGGAACAGGAGGAGCCATCAGCTACAGTGCAGCATAAACTTTAATGAGTCAAAAGAGGGGAACAGAGCAGTGCCCGGGGAAGGGACACAGGCCAGGCTGCTGCAAGGGCAGCTGGCAGCCAGGCCCCCTCCACAGCATGGCACACGAGTCTTCTTCACACACAGGCGGGCACAGGGCCAGCAGCAGGGCCCCTGGCAGCTTGCTTCAGCAGGGAGCCCTGGCACAGGCCGGCAGCAGACAGCAGGGACTCAGGACGGGCAGAAGAAAGCAGCAGCAGCAGCAGCAGACACCTGCTGGAGGCCCTTGCAGACACCACAGGCTGGCACCTTGCTGCCTCCCTCCTGGGCAGCAGCTCGAGAGGGTGCTCAGCCCAGCTGCAAAGCCTGCCCAGCAGCTCCAGCCTCAGCCCAGCACCTGGCTCGGGGCTCCCTGGTCCAGGCCTCCCTGGGCTCGGGCTCGGCTCTAGCAGGGCAGGCAGCGTCTGCCGCAGTAGCGCCCACCCAGGCCAGACAGCCCAAAGCCCCCGGAGCTGATGGGCACTCCACTCTCACTCAGGATGCTGCCCACAGCAGCAGAGGTGGTGGAGCCCACGGCAGTGTTCTGGGGGAAGGAGCTGAGGATGGGTCCTGGCAGGGTCACCACCACGGGCGAGGGCTGGATCACCACGCGGGAGTCCTGGCACTGCCTGACACAGGGCTCGTTGCAGCTGTTGGCCAGAGGGGTTGGCCCACAGGGGCGGCACAGATCGTAGCAGGACATGGCTGAGGGCTGCAGCTGGACCTGGAGAGAGGGCAGGCAGAGACAGGCAGCGTCAGGGGCAGCCTGGCAGCCTGCTGGGCACGGCACAGGCACAGGCACAGGCACAGGCACAGGCTGGGGAGCAGCGCGGGGCTGAGTAGGGAGGGAGAGAGATGGGAGAGAGATGGGAGAGAGATGGAAGAGCAGGAAGGGAGCCCTGCAAAGACAGCCCAAGACCTGCTCCCTCTTCCATGTGGTCATGGCAAGGAGCTGTGGGTCAGGAAGACAACCACAGCATCTCGGCAAAGGCTGCACTGAGCCCCAGAGACAGAGAAGGAGAAGCAGCAAGGCAAAGGTGCAGGCAGCTCACCTTGGTCACCACAGAGGAGAAGGCAGGAGCAGGATGAGGGAGCCTGCTCAGGGCTGCCTTTTATAGCACCCACAGTGCCCCAGGCCCAGAGGCTCCTTTGCCCATGGAATGTCTTTGCCAGCAACTCATCTGCATGCAAAACAGCCCCATTAGAGAAACGAGGCCACTGCTGCTGCTCCCTGCCGCTGCCTTCGCATTTCCCTGTCCTCGCAGCTGCCCTCGGCCACGCAGGCTCCTTTCAACTCTCAGAATTAGAGGCCAGGAATGGTCCCAGGGCAGTGCCACATCAGCACAGGCTGATGATGCGGCCAGGGATGGGCAGAGTCCCACCTCAGCAGGTGGTGCCAGGCCCTTGCCCTCCAGGGCCTCCCTCTGCGCTGACCCTGAACAGGACCTCCCTCCTCTCCCTGCTGTCAGCTCCTGCAGCTCAGAGCAGGAGGGTAGGAAAGGGACACGGCTGCATGGGATGGGTCTCTTCTCTCCTTCCTCTGGTGTGCAGGAGACAGTTAAGGGCTGGACAAATGCCCTCAGGGCACTGTCACAGGCAAGAGGCCACTGAAACTCCTGGGCAGGACCTGGGCAGAGCTGCCAACAGTGCTGAGCACTCGGGAAGCTGAGGGCACATCTTGAGTGTCGGCCTTGGACTGCTGGGCTGCAGGGAAGGCTGCCCCTCAAAGGTGGCCCTGCAGGGCAAGGGCCAGGCACCACCTGCTACCCATCCCTGGCCGCATCATCAGCCTGTGCTGATGTGGCACTGCCCTGGGACCATTCCTGGCCTCTAATTCTGAGAGTTGAAAGGAGCCTGCGTGGCCGAGGGCAGCTGCGAGGACAGGGAAATGCGAAGGCAGCGGCAGGGAGCAGCAGCAGTGGCCTCGTTTCTCTAATGGGGCTGTTTTGCATGCAGATGAGTTGCTGGCAAAGACATTCCATGGGCAAAGGAGCCTCTGGGCCTGGGGCACTGTGGGTGCTATAAAAGGCAGCCCTGAGCAGGCTCCCTCATCCTGCTCCTGCCTTCTCCTCTGTGGTGACCAAGGTGAGCTGCCTGCACCTTTGCCTCGCTGCTTCTCCTTCTCTCAGCCTCCTCTTTGTCTTTTGGCCTTGGCCAAGTCTTTGCCTCCTTCTGGCTTTGGCTCCCTGACCTGCTCACAGCATTTCTGCTCTTCCTGCCACGCCGGGAGGGAGGTGGAGCAGGTCTTGGGCTGTCTTTGCAGGGCTCCCTTCCTGCTCTTCCATCTCTCTTCCAGCTCTCTTCCAGCTCTCTCCCTCCCTACTCAGCCCCGCGCTGCTCCCCAGCCTGTGCCTGTGCCTGTGCCTGTGCCGTGCCCAGCAGGCTGCCAGGCTGCCCCTGACGCTGCCTGTCTCTGCCTGCCCTCTCTCCAGGTCCAGCTGCAGCCCTCAGCCATGTCCTGCTACGATCTGTGCCGCCCCTGTGGGCCAACCCCTCTGGCCAACAGCTGCAACGAGCCCTGTGTCAGGCAGTGCCAGGACTCCCGCGTGGTGATCCAGCCCTCGCCCGTGGTGGTGACCCTGCCAGGACCCATCCTCAGCTCCTTCCCCCAGAACACTGCCGTGGGCTCCACCACCTCTGCTGCTGTGGGCAGCATCCTGAGTGAGAGTGGAGTGCCCATCAGCTCCGGGGGCTTTGGGCTGTCTGGCCTGGGTGGGCGCTACTGCGGCAGACGCTGCCTGCCCTGCTAGAGCCGAGCCCGAGCCCAGGGAGGCCTGGACCAGGGAGCCCCGAGCCAGGTGCTGGGCTGAGGCTGGAGCTGCTGGGCAGGCTTTGCAGCTGGGCTGAGCACCCTCTCGAGCTGCTGCCCAGGAGGGAGGCAGCAAGGTGCCAGCCTGTGGTGTCTGCAAGGGCCTCCAGCAGGTGTCTGCTGCTGCTGCTGCTGCTTTCTTCTGCCCGTCCTGAGTCCCTGCTGTCTGCTGCCGGCCTGTGCCAGGGCTCCCTGCTGAAGCAAGCTGCCAGGGGCCCTGCTGCTGGCCCTGTGCCCGCCTGTGTGTGAAGAAGATTCGTGTGCCATGCTGTGGAGGGGGCCTGGCTGCCAGCTGCCCTTGCAGCAGCCTGGCCTGTGTCCCTTCCCCGGGCACTGCTCTGTTCCCCTCTTTTGACTCATTAAAGTTTATGCTGCACTGTAGCTGATGGCTCCTGCTGTTCCTGCCCCTGCCGTTCCTGCCCAAGCTCTCTGTGGGCACTGGGGTGCCCTGCAGGGTAGGGGGTGGCTGAGGGCATGTGGTCAGTTCACTTCTTTCTTGGGGCTTTAGGAGCAGTGGAGTCTCCCTGCAGGGATCATCTCAACTGCTGTGTTCTTCCCGAAGTCTCCCACAGCTTTGTCCTGAGCTCCAGTCCTGTTGTGGCCCTCAGCATACCTCTGCCCTGCTTGCCATGCCTCCAACACTTGCCTGGCATGTGCCAGGTGCCCGAGGACTTTTAATGCCCCAGACCATTTCTCTGTGTCCCCCAGGTCCTGTTCATGTGTACCCTGCAGTGCTGGCAGAGCTGCTCAGGCACTGTTGGTAGTTTCTGGCACTGAGGGGAGGGTACTTTGCCAGTCTCTCACTGTCCCTCTATTCTGCCCTGCAAGAGCTGCTGCCAGCCCCAGC
>WAAF01015214.1:3533-34915 GCA_013400475.1 Tricholaema leucomelas | reverse complement strand
GTGTGTGTCAGGATGTGTGTGTCAGGATGTGCTCCTGAGTGCATCTGAAACCACAGAATCATAGAATGGTGGGGGTTGGAAGGGACTTATGGAGAACAGTGAGTCCAACCCTCCTGCAGAGCAGCAGCACCTAGGGCAGGTCACACAGGAAGTGTGCCTAGGTGGGGCTTGAATGTCTCCACAGAAGGAGACTCCACAACCTCTCTGGGCAGCCTGCTCCAGGCCTCCAACAACCTCATGCCAAAGAAGTTTTTTCTCATGTTGAGGTGCAACTTCCTGGGTTCCATTTTGTGTCCACTGCTTATTGTCCTATCCCAGGACATCACTGCACAGAGCCTGGCCCTTACTTCTTGCCTCCCACCCCTCAGGTATTTGTTACCATTGCTCAGATCCCCTTCCAGCCTTCTCCTCTCCACGCTAACCAGCCTCAGAGCTCTCAGCCTCTCATAGAATCATAGAATCACCCAGGTTGGAATAGAATAGAGTAGAATAGAATAGAATAGAATAGAATAGAATAGAATAGAATAGAATAGAATAGAATAGAACAGAATAGAATAGAATAGAAGTAGAATAGAGTAGAATAGAATAGAACCAAGCAGATTGGAAGAGACCTCCAAAATCATCCAGTCCCACCTAGCACCCAGCCCTGTCCAATCAACCAGACCATGGCACTAAGTGCCTCAATCACACAGAGCCTCCAGGCCCTTCAGCGTCCTTGTAGCCTCCTTGGACTCTCTCTAGTGTATGCCTGTTCAAGTCCCACAGGCCTTGAATAGAGGAGCCCAGAACTGGACACAATACTCCAGCTGTCCCCTCACTAGGACAGAGTAGAGAGCCCTGCTGGATACACTCTTCTTTTAATGCACCCTAGGAGACCATTGACCCTCTTGGCCACAAGGGCACATTGCTGTCCCATGGAGAACTTCTTGCCCACCAGGACTGCAAGGTCCTTCTCCATCGAGCTGCTTTCCAGCAGGCCAAGCCCTAACCTGTACTGATGCAGGGGGTTGTTCTTCCCCAGGTGCAGGACTCTGCATTGTTGAACCTCATGAGGTTCCCCTTTGCCCAGCTCTCCAATCTGTCCAGATCTCACTGAATGGCCCCAGCCCAGCACAGGAACAGCATGGGATAATGTGGAGTGCAACAGTAAGAGGTATTGATCCACTTATTGAGCCTGTGGAAACTCTTGTGAGCTGAAGGAAGATCCATAAATACATTTCACTCTGAGGACCTGAGGACTGTGGTATGTTTGAGGGAAGGAGGTAGGCAAAACAAAGGATGTGGGCATATTGACAGGCTATAAAAGGCTGGTAGTTGTGCACAACACATTTCTCACAGCTGGTGAAGGCTGTCATTACATCTGCCAGAAGTACTCTTGGACAGTTCTCCTCTAGTGTGTCACTGCTGAGACAAAATGCACCGTGAAGTAGCTCAGCTAAATAATAGCTGTGGTAATAAAGAATCACCCCCACATGGACAGACAAAAGAGCACCCAAGTTCAGTACAAAGTTGGGTTCAATTCTATGTTCAGTTCTGGCCACCATAGTGTAAGACATTGAGGTTCTGGAGCATGTCTAGAGAAGAGCAACAAGGCTGGTGAGGGGTTTGGAGAGCAGCATAGCAGGAGCAGCTGAGGGACCTGGGGGTGTTTAGTCTGGTGAAGAGGAGGCTGAGGAGAGACCTCATTGCTCTCTGGAGCTCCCTGAGAGGAGGCTGCAGTGAGGCTGGCATTGGGCTCTTCTCCCAAGTAACCCCTTGGGTTGGTCTCAACTCCCAGGTGTGATAAGATGAAAGGAAATAGGCTTTAGCTGTGCCAGGGGAGGTTCAGGTTGGAGAGTAGGAAACATTTCTTTGCTGCAAGTGTGGTCAGGAATTGGAAGAGGCTGCCCAAGGAGGTGGTGGAGTCCCCATCCCTGGAGGTGTTCAAGAAGCTGTAGATGTGCTGCTTCAGGACACAGTTCAGTGGTCACTGTAGCTGGGTTATGGCTGGACTTGATGATCTGAAATATCTTTTCCAGCCTAAATGATTCCATGATTGTATGAAAAGCTACCAGATTGCTCTCTACAGGAAGCATAAAGACATTCTTGGGCTCACACTGAAAGGACAAGAATTTTGCAGTGCAGTGGAGATCCATTTGTTTCAAACCACAAAGAACAACTGGGCCAGATAAAACTTTTCTTTCTCACACACCTGGCTGTGTGAACCTCCTCTTCAGGAAACAATTCATTCTGCAACAAGCTTTCAGGTAAACCCCACCAATTCTGCTCTGCACAGTCTTTTGCAGCACTCTCCAGGCTAAGAAAGCTATCATTAAATACCTTGCAAGATCCTGCCTTAGCTTTGTCCTTCCCACAGCTCTTTGCTCCAGATTTTGTGCTTTCTTCCTATAGATGTATCCTAGAGGAAAAAAAATGGAGCAGGGTAGATTTGAGTTGGACATTAGGAAGGAGTTCTTTACTATGGTCACTGGAACAGGATGCCTTGAGGTGTAGTGGAGGCCCCATCCTTGGAGACATTCAAGGTCAAACTTGATGGGGCCCTGAGCAACCTGATCTAGTTAAAGATCACCTGTGTCCAGTTCTGGGCACCCAGGGTCAAGCAGGACAAAGAGCTACTGGAGAAAGACCAGTGCAGGGCCTCTAAGGTGCTGAGGGGTCTGGAACATCTCTCACTGAGGAAAGGCTGAGGGAGCTGGGGCTGGTTAGCCTGGAGAGGAGCAGCCAGAGCAGGGATCTTAACAATGCTTGCAAATACCTAAGAGGTGGATGTCAGGAGGATGAGGCCAGGCTTGTCTCAGCGGTCCCTAGCAACAGTGCAAGAGCTAAGGGGGCATAAACTTCAACATAGGAAGTTCCATCTGAACAGAAGAAGAAACTTCTTTACTTTGAGGGTAGCAGAGCACTGGAACAGGCTGCCCAGAGAGGTGGTGGAGTCTGTCTCTGGAATCTTTCAAGGCTTGCCCAGATGTGTTCCTGTGTGACCTGTGCCAGCTGATCCTGCTTTGGCAGGAGGCTTGTACTAGATCACAGGATCACAGGATGTCACCAAAGGTACTGCCCAAATCCTTGTGTGATCTCAGCAGTAGGATTGCAGAATGATTCCAAGTGCAGTCCTCTATGTCTCAGTTTCTCAGCAATCCCAGGCTCACAGGATGGCAGGGGTTGGAAGGGACCCAAAGAGATCATCCAGTCCAACCCCCCTGCCAGAGCAGGACCACACAGTCTAGCTCAGGGCACACAGGAACACATCCAGACAGGCCTTGAAAGGCTCCAGAGAAGGAGACTCCACAACCTCTCTGGGCAGCCTGTGCCAGGGCTCTGGGACCCTTCCAGTCAAGAAGTTCTTCCCTGTGTTGAGCTGGAACCTCCTGTGCTGCAGCTTCCATCCATTGCTGCTTGTCCTACCCCAGGGAGCAGTGAGCAGAGCCTGTCCCCACCCATCTTGTTCCCCAGCCTCCAATTGTTTATAAACATCGATTAAATCCCCTCTCAGTCTTCTCTTCTCCAGACTAAGCAGCCCCAGGTCCCTCAGCCTCTCCTCACCAGGCAGTGCTCCAGTCCCCTCATCATCCTCATAGCCCTCCCTTGGGCCCTCCCCAGCAGATCCCTGTCCCTTTTAAACTGAGGAGCCCAACACTGAACACAGTACTCTGATGATCTGCAGAAGTCCCTTCCAACCTCCACCACTCTCTGATTCTGTCATTCTGTGGAGAAATATTCCAGGTATGACACACATTGCACTGGCTCTGGGAGATGCAAGTTTTAAATTTAGAACTGAAAAAAAAAAAAAGTTAAAAAAGGGAAAAAAAGAGTCAGAACTTTACACACGACTCCAACATCCTCACATACAGCAACTCAGAGTGAGTCATTTGCCATCCAGCAAAGACAGGGTATGGTAATTCAGCTGCTGAGAAACTCTTCAGGCAGAAGTTTACCTACTTTGGATAAGAGTGGTGAAGAGGAGGCTGAGGGGAGACCTCATTGCTCTCCACAACTCCCTGAGAGGAGATTGGAGCCAGGTGGGGGTTAGGCTCTTCTCCCTAGGTTCAGGTGATAGAAGGGGGAGGTCTAGGCTGGATGTTAGGAGGAAGTTGTTGGCAGAGAGAGTGATTGGTATTGGAATGGGCTGCCCAAGGAGGTGGTGGAGTTGCTGTCCCCAGAGGTGTTGAAGCCAAGCCTGGCTGGGGCACTTAGTGCCATGGTCTGGTTGACTGGATAGGGCTGGGTGCTAGGTTGGGCTGGCTGAGCTTGGAGGTCTCTTCCAACCTGGTGATTCTATGATACTAAGGAGAGGAAATGGTCTGGAATTGGGCCAGGGGAGGGTTAGGTTGGAGATTAGGACTAATTTCTTTGCTGCCAGAGTGGTCAGGGATTGGCACAGGCTGCCCAGGAAGGTGGCGGAGTCCCCATCCAAGGAGGCGTTCGAGAAACCTGTGGCCATGGCACTGTGGGGCATAGTTGGATGGTGGTGTTGGGTTGGTGGTTGGACTGGATGATCTTAGAGGGCTTTTCCAATCCAAACAATTCTGTGATTCTATGAACACAAAAGGAGAACCTTGAGTCTCCTAGGCAGGTATCTGACAGTCACACTGGAATTCAGACTTAAGGCACACAGAGCTCAGGCAGTAATATTCTAAGAGCAACCCAAACCTATCTGTCAGGCCCCAGAGACCAAATGCTTATGAGTTTGTAAGATTTATCCAACAAGACCTTCCATTTTAGAAGAGAAGTTTAGCAGTGGCTTATGAAAGACTGCTCCTGCAGAGGATGCTTTTGTGGAGTGACACAAGCCGACGAGTACTGCACACAGCAGTTACGGCTGGGAGCCTGCTGAGTCTATATTAATGTGCTGTGATTAATTTCCCTGGGGGCTGAAATCTGCTCTCTAAAAGTAGAGGCGAGGTAGCACCCATGAATTTTTAGCAATTGTTTCCTCAAAAGTATCTTCAGAGCATGAGCAATTCCTCAGTTATGTATGAGATGAAGAAATAAACCACTACCTATTGCTGCCCCTTTGAGAGGTCATATTGCCCTGCCCCAGCAGATGGATTTTGTGTGGCAGGCTGGAGTAGAGTGGGGCTGGATTTTGTTGCCCTGCCCTTTTGCAGGTAATGCTGGAAAATCCTCTGCCAATTGTGACCTTTCTCTCCAGGTCACAGGATCAGAGGATCACAGGATGTTAGGGGTTGGAAGGGACCCAAAGAGATCGAGTCCAACCCCTCTGCCGGAGCAGGACAATCCTATCTAACACAGATCACACAGGAGCACATCCAGACAGGCCTGGAAAGGCTCCAGAGAAGGAGACTCCACAACCTCTCTGGGCAGCCTGTGCCAGTGCTCTGGGACCCTCACAGTAAAGAAGTTCCCCCTTGTGTTAAGGCAGAACCTCTTTTGCTGCAACTTACACCCATTGCTCCTTGTCCTACCCCAGGGAGCAGTGAGCAGAGCCTGTCCCCCCTCTCCTGGCAGCCTTCAGATACTTATAAACATTTATCAAATCCCCTCTCAGTCTTCTCTTCTCCAGACTAAGCAGCCCCAGGTCCCTCAGCCTCTCCTCATCAGCCATGCCCTCCTGTCCCCTCATCATCCTCATAGCCCTCCCTTGGACCCTCTCCAGCAGATCCCTGTCCCTCTTCAACTGGGCAGCCCAAAACTGACAGGTGAGCTGTCACTGACCCACAGGGGTGAAGTTCACACATTTGGGCCCCAGTGGTTTTGCCCCAGCTGGCACCCAGCAAGACTGCAAAACCAAATGAGAGCATAGTGCTGGACCTGAACTGCCTTTAATCATATTCTTCTTCCCTTGAGTATGGCCTGAGTGATTGCAGATTCCAGTTTTCATTCCTGGCTATCATTAAAATTTGTGAAGGTAGGGTTGAATCATACACTGGGCTTCTGGAGCCTCTTTCTTATTCAAATCATAGCCAGCTCCTGGTTACAGCAAGGACCTGAATATATTCCTTTTTAATGGATAAATGTGCTGGAGGAACGGGAAATGTTTTTCACATTGTCACTTCCTCCTGCTTGTTTATGCTCAGGGTTGTTTTCTTTAGATCATTTTATACTCAGGCAGACTCCTCAGCTCCCCTCATATGTATCAATTTCCAATTAACAAGAAGAGGTGGAAGCAGGCAAGAGTTTGGAGCTCGTAAAAGTTTGGAGCACACCACTGTAACACCGACAATTATTAGAGGAAGAGTAATTGCTCTCCTTCAAGCCAAGCCAAGCCAAGCTTAGCTTGCTGTCATTTCCCTAAGAGGTTTTGCAGTCATCAGTGTTGGACATTTATGTATGGCTAAGCCAAGCAAAGTCACTGCCTAGCCCACCAGACCTGCTAAACACTGTGGAGCTCTGCCTTACTTAGAAGCACAGTTTGATTTACTACCTTTATTTATTTCACTTCAAGGATTTCTCCAGTAGCTCTGCACAGAATCATAGAATGGCTTGGGTTGGGAGGGACCTTAAAGCTCATCTAGTTCCAACCCCCCTGCCACGGGCAAGGACACCTCCCACTAGCCCAGGTTGCTCAAAGCAACCTGATAAGGGAATCTGATAACCTGCATCTGGGTCACACCAATTCCAGGCACAAATCCAGGCTGAGTGCAGAGTGGGTTGAGAGTGGCCCCGCAGGAAAAGACTCGAGGGTGTCGATTGCTGAGCAGCTCCCCAGGAGCCAGCAGAGCTCTCATGCAGGCCAGCAGGCAGCTGTGTGCAGGGCTGCAGCCAGAGGAGGCTGGGCAGCAGGGCAGGAGAAGGGACTCTGTCCCTTGGCTCTGCTCTGTTGAGAACTCGCCTCCAATCCTGCCTCCTGTTCTGGTGTCCCCAGCATAAGAAGGACATAGAACAGTTGGAGTGAGTCCAGAGGAGGTCACAAAGATGATCCAAGGGCTGGAGCAGCTCTGCTGTGAGGACAGGCTGAGGGAATGGGGCTGTTTGGCCCAGAGAAGGCTCCAGAGGAACCTCGGAGCTGCCTTCCAATACCTGAAGGGGTCCTCCAGGAATGCTGCAGAGGGACTTTTCCTGAGGGTTTCTAGAGACAGGATGAGGGGGAATGGTTTGAAGATGAGAGAGAGCAGAGTTAGAATGGATTTTAGGAAGGAGGTCTTCAGTATGAGAGTGGTTGCTCAAATAGGTTGCTCAGGAAGGCTGCAAATGCCTCCTGCCTGGAGGCATTCAAGGCCAGGTTGGGTGAACCTTTGAGCAACCAAATCTAGTTGAGGAGCATCCCTGCCCATGGCAGGAAAGTTGGAGTTATTGATCTCTAAGGTCCCTTCTAACCTAAGGCATTCTACGATGCTTGGTGAGAGCTCAGCAGTGTCTGGTCCTGAGGGTCTAACCATAACCTCAAGAACAATTCTTCCATTAAGGGAGGGAAGACAGAATTCTCAGGTTATTGTACCTCTAAATAATTAATATGCTTCCAAGGCCCCTTAATAAACTGCTCCCTGGATGTGGCACAGGTGGATGCTACAGCAGTGTGAAAGGTCTGGAGGCTGTGGGCAACTTGCCTGTCATTACTGTCCCTGGATGAAGGAAGCCATTCAAATGAAGTCGTGGGTAATGGGGCCAGGGCTTGACACTCACAAACACACTTGGGGTGTGTGTTTTGTAGGAGCTGTCTCCTCTGTGACCTTCAGATTACTTAAACCTCCTTAAAAACCACAAGCTTACAAGGAGATATTTCAGTGCTTCCAGGACTGTCATTTGACAGTGCTCACAAACTGTGCTCTCTAAATGTTCTCCAGAGGAAATGCTCCCAACCTGTACCAAACACAACAGGCTGAGGCTGGGGGAAAGCTGGATGCAAAGTGCAGTGTGGGTTTGGATCCCATTCGTTGTGCCTCCATTTTATTTCTTTCATCCAGCAATGTTTTACCAACCTTCTCCTTGGTGGATTTCCCAGGTGCCTGTTTACCCAATGAAGCCATAAATAATCATAGAATCATAGAAGCAGAGAATGGTTTAGGTTGGAAGGGACCTCAAGGATCATCCAGCTCCAACCCCCTGCCATAGGCAGGGACACCTCCCACTAGAGCAGGCTGCTCAAGGCCTCATCCAGCCTGGCCTTAAACACCTCCAGGGAGGAAGCATCCACAACCTCCCTGGGCAACCTGTGCCAATGTCTCACCACCCTCACTGGAAAGAACTTCCTCCTAACATCCAGTCTAAATCTCCCCTCTGCCAGTTCAAACCCATTCCCCCTCGTCCTGACATTCCCAGACCTTGTCNTCTGCTGCCCACAATAATGAGCAGGTTTACCCAATAAGAGAACGGAAGCAACACTCTGCAATGTATCCTACTGATCACAGCCAACCATTTACCCAAAGAGCCACTAAAATGCTCTCTCTGGGTTGCCCATCTAGATATTATCCCTTTTGCATTTCATTTTCTGCTTCTCCTCTTCACTGCAGAGTATTAACACCTGTGAGACCTCATCCAATCCCCCCATTCTCTGTGGCTGGATCTCTTTGTCTGCTGTACTTCAGTGCCAACACCTGCCCCAAGGCCAGCTGGCCATTTTATTTCCAGCTTCTCATGAATCTTTGAAGGGCTCCCTTTAGGAGCTGTTGCAAAACCTCAATGAACACATTCAGCTGAGTTCAAGCTCAGGCTTTGAAGGCTCTGCAAGCCTGCCAACCACTGCAAGCAGCAGGTACAGGTCCAATCATCTAAAAAGAACTGACTGATCAGCACAGGAATGCAAGGAACCTGTGCAAGTCCTTGTTTTGATGCAGACCTGGGCTGCAGCAAGAGCAGCGTGGCCAGCGGGTCGAGGGAGGTCATTCTGCCCCTCTACACTGCTCTGGTGTCAGCCCACCTGGAGCACTGCATCCAGTTCTGGAGCCCCCAACACAAGAAGGACATGGAAGTGCTGGAGCAGGTCCAGAGAGGGGCCATGAAGGTGATCAGAGGGCTGGAGCAATTGATAGAGTTGGGGCTGTTCAGTCTGGAGAAGAGAAGGCTCCGGGGAGACCTTAGATCAGCTTTCCAGTGCCTGAAGGAGACTACAGAGGAGCTGGGGAGGGACTTTTGACAGGGGCTTGTGGCAATAGGATGAGGAGCAATGGCTTTCAGCTGGAAGAGGGGATTTTGAGACTGGAGATGAGGAAAAAAATATTTACTCTGAGAGTGGTGAGACACTGGAACAGGTTGGCCAGAGAAGTTGTGAACACCTCATCCCTGGAAGTGTTTAAGACCGGGCTGGGTGAGGCATTCAGCAACCTGGTCTAGTGAGAGGTTTCCCTGCCTGTGGAACTGGATGGTCCTTAAGGTTCCTTCCAACTCAAGCCATTCTATGTTAAACCCCAGTGCTGTTGGCATCCTCCATCAATGGCACAAAATACTGTTCCCTTCTATGTTTCTCATGAGCAATACAAGCACAGACCTGAGACAAATGGCATAGTGGTAAAAGACAATGAGCAAAAGGCTCTCAGGGAACGTGGAGAGGTTCTTGAAGTCATATGTACAGAACATGCACTGTGAGAACTTGCTTCACACTGACCACTTGAGAGCAGCTCAATGTGTTCATGACCACTGACATAAAGACTGTGCTTCACCTGCCAGCTGCTTCCCAAAGCCCAGCCCTCCATGGCTTTAGCCAAAGAATGCCTTACAGAACAAGACTTTGAAAAGAGAAGCTTTTGTTTGATGTACTCCCACCTGCAGTCCTGGGTGCAGTTCTGGAGCCCCCAACACAAGAAGGACATGGAACTGCTGGAGCCAGTCCAGAGGAGAGCCACCAAGATGCTCAGAGGGCTGCAGCAGCTCTGCTCTGAGGACAGGCTGAGAGAGTTGGGGCTCTGCAGCCTGGAGAAGAGAAGGCTTCCAGGAGACCTTAGAGTGGCTTTGCAGTATCTGCAGGGAGCCTACAGGAAGGCTGGGGAGGGACTATTGACAAGGTCTGGTGATGCCAGGACGAGGGGGAATGGGTTTGAAGTGGCAGAGGGGAGATTTAGACTGGATGTTAGGAGGAAGTTCTTTCCAGTGAGGGTGGTGAGACACTGGCACAGGTTGAGGGTGGTGAGACACTGGCACAGGTTGAGGGTGGCGAGACACTGGCACAGGTTGCCCAGGGAGGTTGTGGAGCACAGAAGCACCAAATGTGATCAAAGATCACATTCGGTGCTTCTGTGCTCCACAACCTCCCTGGAGGTGTTTAAGGCCAGGCTGGATGAGGCCTTGAGCAGCCTGCTCTAGTGGGAGGTGTCCCTGCCTATGGCAGGGGGTTGGAGCTGGATGATCCTTGAGGTCCCTTCCAACCTAAACCATTCTCTGATTCTATGTTTAGGCAGACTTGGAGACCATTTTCTCTCCAGCATGGCCCCTGGTATAAGGACTGCACAGTGCAATGTCCTTTTGAAAGGATGGAACTCAGTAAAACAATTCCCTTCAGAACCAGGCCCTGCCTCACTCCTTCTTAAAGGCTATTCCCATGCTGTAGTTCAGTTGACAACAATTTTGTCTGCTCAAAGGAAAAGTAAGACAAGGTTTGGTCAACAAAAGGCAATGTGCTCCTCTTTAGAACTCAGAGGCTATTTTGTCACATGTGCAGAAGTGACAAGCAGGCCAAAGTCATATCCCATCTCTGGGTAAAGAATGGAACATTCTAGCCTGAAAGGTGGACATTGCTGAGGAAGGAGGGCAAGTGAGAACAGGAATCTCGGGATAGGAAGCCCCATGTGGCTCTCTGTAATCACACAAACCTGCCACTCTGCTGACAGCAGGGAATGGAGAACGTGAGCAGGAATGACAGAGGTGCCCCTTGTGCTAGTCTGAAGCTAGCTAGAATGTTTTGGTGAGAAGGATTAGCTCACAGGCTGTGAAAGAGAAACAAGGCTGATGTCTACTTCACTCATAGGCTTGCTGAGATGTATAAGAACAAGAATCCAAACATAGATGAGGGAGTTGCTCTTCGTCCGGGCTGTGAGCTGCATTTCTCTCTGACCTCACCCTCAATCTCTGATTAATCCACTTGCATCCTAACCCCCCTGGCCAACCTCCATTCTTCCCTGGGCCACAAGGCAAAGTCTGGGGTAAGGTTGAGAGGGGTGGGGGAAGGTGGAAAGGTGGTTGGGACCCCCTCCTGGGGACTCAGGTTTCTGGGAGGGCTGTTGTGTGTCTGTGTTACCTTTTAGCTTGTCTATTTCTGTAACTATCTGCTTGTATCTTGAGCTGAGCTGTCAATATCAGCTTCATTCAAATTTCCAGAGCTGGCTGAGTCTAGTCTGGGTGACTTCCAAAATGTGGAGGGGCAGGGAACACCCAGACCACCACACCCCTGTAGTCCAACAGCTGCCTGGCAGCTCCCCTGTTACATGCCCCATTCCCACCATGTCCCACAGATAGCTGAGTGAATCAAAGTATTGGTTAGGCTGGAAGAGAGCTTCATATCACCCAGTCCCACCATCAACACGACCATGCCCATTAATCCATGCCCCCAAGTGCCAGGGCCACGCATTTCTTGAACACTTCCAGGCCTCTCCACCACACCCCTGAGCAACATGTTCCAAAGCTTCAGTGTGAGGTGCTCCTGTGTGGAAGACATTATCCTAGTCCACCCTAGTGCAGGGGGACAGCAGCAGTAAATCCCCACCCTCTGTAGCCTATCTCGCTGCCCAAATTTGCATCTGAAAAGCAGCTGTAGGAGGGAAGACTGCTCAAAGGCATCAGGAAGAGGCAGTGTCTCCTTCTCCCTAGTTCAGGTGTCCATGGTTTGCTAGGACAAGAGCATTGTGTTCTCTGTGGAATTAGTATGCTCTCAAAAAGCCTCTCTGGACGTGAGGCAGCAAAGGAATACATCAAATGGAAACCTGCAGTACATTTTACTGAGGTGGCTTTGTTCAGGACACAAAATACAGTGAAAATCCTCCTGTGGGCATTATGGGGTGGCAGCAAGAAAACTTAAGTCAGTATAATCCTTGATTTCCTCTAGAATCTCCCACCTTGAAGAGCGAGATCTTGCTGTGCCTCCTAAAGGAAGTGCACAGATACTCACAGGGGAAGCAGAAGTGCAGAGGGGTGGGAAGCTGGGTAGGAGCAGCAGGACAAGGACAATCCTTGCCTGTCTGATCTTTGGACTAGAAAAATGTCATCCAGATCTCTCCAAATGGGGCTTGGCCTCTTCTCCTCAGTATCATGTGATGGAAAGAGAGGAAATGGCCTGAAATTGTGCCAGGCTCACGAGTGCTGAGCGCAGGGGCATGAGCACCTCCCCATGAAAGGCATGGCCATGGCACTCTGGGACATGGTTTGATGGCCATGGTGGTGTTGGGCTGATGGTTGGACTGGATGACCTTAGAGCTCCCTTCAATCACAAAAAATTCTGTGCTTCTATGATGGAGTGTTGTCAAAGACTGGGACAGGCTCTCCAGAGAGCTGCTTTATTCCTAACCCCTGGAGGCACTTAAAAGATGCAGAGATGTGGTGCTGAGGTAGATGGTTTAGCACCAGCCTTGGTAGAGTTAGATAACAGCTGGGCTCAATGATCTTAAAGGTCCTGCTCAAGGAAAATGATTCTATGATTCAAAATTCTCTTGTGCTCTAGGAGAATGACCATCACTTCTTGGGGGGGGAAAAAAAGAGAGGGAAGAGGGAAATATCTTTGTGGGTTAGGGGCACAGACTTTATTACAACAGAACTGTACTTTGCAACCTATTCAAACACCATGGGAAAATACCATGGCAGACACAAGCCCTGTTCTACAGCATTGGAATACTGCTACTGTAAGATTTACTGTGAGATGATATATTAGGCTAGACACCTGTCAGTCATCAGGAACAAAATTAAATGATAGGCTGTGGTGAAAAATATGTTATGACCTTCTAAGCAACGCCTAAAAGTATAATCATAGAATAGTAGACATTGGAAGGGACCTCTGGAGATTGCAGAGTGCTAAGCAGGGTCACCTAAGGCAGGTAATACAAGAATGCATCCAGATGGGTCCAGAAAAGGAGGCTCCACAACCTCTCTGGGCAACCTGTGCCAGTGCTCTGGACCCTTCCAGTCAAGAAGTTCTTCTTCATGTTGAGGTGGAACTTCCTGGGTTCCAGTTTGTGTCCACTGCCCCTCGTCCTGTCACCACCACCACTGCAAAGAGCCTGGCCCCTTCTTCTTGACACCCACCCCTCTAGATATCTGTAAACATCAACCAGATCTCCTTTTATTCTTCTCTTCTCCAGTCTAAAGGGAAAGTTTCAACAGGGAATGCAAGGAGGGAAGGAGGCATCTAGCAGAGTTCTGGAAGCAAACTTTCTGGAGTTGTACAGAGATTAATCAGACACTTTATTCAGAGGCTGTGATTACCAAGAGAAAGGCTGCACCTTCCTAAAGTGTCAAATAACCCTCGGTCTGGGGGGAAAAACATTCCTGGGGGGTCTCTCCGTCTTTCTGCTGTGTCATTTGGCTTCCATTTAGCATTGGAGTTGTTAACCCAGGCAGGTTTAAAAGGCTGTGCAAGAGGTAACATAAATACACTCTGCTCTTAATTGGGAATGCAAAAGACTGCAAAACATTTAGGGCTCTAAAAATGTGAGAGCTGGAACGAAAATAAATCCATTCATGTCACAGAACATAAAAATGATCTCCAACCTGATGAGTAAGTTGAAGCATTTGTCAGGATGCCAAGCCCAGTGGAAGGCCAGGGAGTGAACGACACGCAGCGGATTGACAGGCACGCACCTGCAGGAGAAGAGGCGCTGCACGCACTCCTCGCCCGTGCCTCCCATGCTCAAACCCTCCAGCCCAGCAAAGAACAGCAATCAAAACCTTCTCTGTTGCTTTTCATAGCAATGTGAGCAATGGGAAAAGATGAAACCCCAAGAGACTCCCACTGGAGTCTGGATAAAGCACAGGTGGCTGTATGTCAGCGGGACCCAGCACCTCACGGCCAGTGGAGTGGAGCTCTGATGTGATGCTGTGCACCTACTATAACCTAACAGCCTCCAATCTCACACTGCAGAGGTGGCAGCCCATAGTGCTGGTGACCAGCTGGTGACCTGCCAGACTGCCACACAGCTTAAGGGGAAGCAGGCATCATTTCTCCTCTCCCCTGCCTTCCCATACCATTCATTGGTTCGCTGGCTTGAAGTCATAGGTTCATTGAATGGTTTGGGTTGGACACGATCTCAAAGGTGTCTCCGTGGGCAGGGACACCTCCCACTAGTACAGGCTGCTCAAGTCCTCAGCCAACCTGGCCTTGAACACCCCCAGGGAGGGGGCATGCACAACCTCCCTGGGCAGCCTGTGCCAGTGTCTCACCACCCTCACTCTAAAGAATTTCTTCCCCATCTCCAGTCTCAGTCTCCCCTCTCCCAGCTCACAGCCATTGTTCTTCATCCTGGCGCTACAAACCCTTGTCAAAAGTCCTTCCCCAACTCTCCTGTAGCATTCTTCAGGTACTGAAATTCTACTCTAAGGTCTCCTCAGAACCTTCTCTACTCCAGGATGAACAATGACAACTCCCTCAGCCTCTTCCCACAGGGGAGGTGCTTCAGTCCTGGGATCACCTTGGTGATTCCCACAGCAGCTCTAGAGCTGCCAGCTAAGAGCAGCGTCAGATGCCTGCGTACTGTGTACTCCCCTACCCCTGCACCGGTATGACTTTGTCCTACCTATTAATTAAAACCCAAGAGCAGGCTGGATGGAGCCTCGAGCAATCTTTTCTAGTCAGAGTGTCCCTGCCCATGGCAGTGGGGTTGGAACTTCCTGATCTTTGAGGTTCCTTCGACTCAAGCCATTCAATGAAATGGTGCCGTAGCCTGACACGCCAGAAGCCGAGCCCACCTACTGCTTTCCTTCACCTTGCTCGGGAGAGCTTCTCCTGTTTACCTGGGCCCAGGACGTGGCCCATCCTTCCTGGAAGCCCAGGTGTCAGGAGATCTGCCTCACCCCATCCCTCTCCAAGCCCAAACAAAGAGGCAGTGTTCACCGAAGCGCAGCATTTTATAGCTGACGGTGAGCGGGGAGGTGGTTTGCAGCCACTCCAACTAAATGAAGGACCAGGCAGAGAGGTTTTATAGTGGTGGTTTTTTTTTTTGGGGGGGGAAGTACATATCGGTTGTGTGTAACAAAGCAAACTATTGTGTTTCACCTTTTGGTTTGGTTTGTTGGACTGAGTTTTCTGTTTCGTTTTCCCCCTGTGAAAACACGAAGGTTTGTGTTGTTTAGAGGCAAACCTATCAACTGGCAGGAAAGGATTTTGAATCACAGCAGCCCTTTGCTGAACCTGGATTGAATTTCCAGTTTGCAATAAACCCGGTGAGTTTCCAGTGGTCTCAGGTTCTGTTGCCATCATTAGACAACATCTCTAATTTCGAGTTGCCATGCTAAGAAGAAAAAATAATAATGAAAAAAGGTTAAACAAAATCTGGAGGAAATGATGCTGGTTTTGACAGTTGGACTCGATCTTAGAGGTCTTTTCCAATCAAAACAATTCTATGATGCTATGCTTTAAACAGCAATTCCACTGCCTTTATCTGTGATTCCAAATGGCTTTTAGGATGCCAAGCTCCGGCAGCACTCGGACCTGCGGTGCTTTCGGAGGCAGAGAAGGGGGCCTGCGGCATGGCTGGGGTCTAATTCCGGCGAGCAAGACCTGCCCAGCGGCTGGCTGTTAGGTGAGGAAACTAAAGCCCGAGTGGCGGTGCCGTTACTACGGTTCCGATTGCCATCAGGGAGGTTTCACCGTGTGAGGAGCCGGAGAAAGCGAGGAGAGCACAGACAATCCCTCCACCCCCGAGGGCACAGCCAGGCTGCGCGGTGCCAACGCCCGGCTCGCCCCGCTCTGTAGCGCGTTTCCAGCAGTCGAGCAGCCAGCAAATGGCACCGGGGCCGCTGGACTTTCCCCCGGCACGCAGCTCCACGATCCGCCGCCCGGGACGTTCTTCCTGCCCCGACCGAGAGATCGCCTGCCACCGGCTCACTCCTGGCCCTGTTTCGCCTCCCGCTTCTCCCCCGAAGACGGCAGGTTCCCCACGGGCGGCGGGGGTCTCGCAGAGCCGTCAGTAGCCGCTCCCGGGCTGTGCCGTGACGAGCCGAGCCGAGCCAGGCTGTGCCGTGCCGGAGAGAACAGAGACGAACCGAGCCGAGCCGATGGAAGTCATGCCGAGCCGAGGCAGGCAGTGTCGAGCCGAGTATGATCTGAGCTGAGCTGATCCGAGGCGCGCCGTGCCGAGCCGAGGCGCTGCTGGCCCCTGCGCCTGCAGCAGGAGGCGCTGCCGGGCGCCGCTCCGCTCCGCCCGCGCCGGGCTGCGGGCCCGAGTCCCACATTCCCCCTGCCAAGTGCCGGGGAGTGGGGGTTGGACCTGCGCGTTCGGCTCCTCCTTTCTTCCCTCCCTCCCCGCTCGCCGAGCGAGCAAAGTAACTCCGGAGTACGAGGGGAGCCGGTGCCGCTGCGCCCGCCGCGCCGCAGACGGCTGCCCCAGCGGGCGGTACCGGGGCCAGCGTGCGCCCCTCGGCGCGGGAAGAGGCGGGGGGTCTCCTGGCGAGGCGCCGAGGCGGGAGGGCCGGGCGAGGGGAGCTCCGCCCGCCGCCGCCGCGGGCTGGGGCCAGCCCCGGCCTCTTTGGGAAACTTCTCGGCAAGTCGGCATGGGCAGGGGGGCCGGCGCCGCCGCCTCGCTACCGCTGTTGGCCCTGCTGGCCGGCTGCTCCTCCGCTCTGCTCGGGGCGGCTCGGGCCCAGCTCTCCGCAGGTGAGTAGTTGCTCGATGCCCAGGTGAGCGGCGGGCGGTGCGGCGGGGTCGCGTCGTGCCCAGCGCAGGAAAGGGAAGGGGAGGCGGGAGGAAGCGAATGGCAGCGCGCCCGGACCCCGCTCCCGTCCCCGGGGAGCGGCGGCGGAGCTGCGAAGGGTCCCGTACGGCCGGGGGGGGGAGATCCACGCGTGTCCGCAGGCTGCCGGCGCGGGGCTGATAGGGGCACCTCACGAACTCCCGTTTCTCCTCCTCCTGCCCTGGCCAGTCTCCCAGGTATCGGCAGTACTGGCGGCGGGGCTGGAGCTGCTGCCTCCCCTTCCCCCGCTCAAACTTTTCCCGGCGTTTCCCTGCCGGGCGCGGGGGGTGCAGGTCCCGGGCGCTCCCGGCCCGTTCCCTCTCTCCCCAGCTCCATTCGCCCCGGGGCATTGGACGCCCGGCCCGGGCTGCCGCTAGCCACCCCCGCCCCAAAAAGTGGTGGGCGAGAAAGGGGAGGGAAGGCAACGCGGGGGGACGGCGTCTGTTGTGTGTGAAAGCCGCCAAATTTTCGCCCCTTCCTGCTCCACCTCGGGGAGGTTTTGCAGACTGAAAAGCCCCCGGGACCGGGCGGTAGAAGCCTGCGGGCAGCGGGGAGGTGTTGGCCTGAAGGGGAGCCTCGGGGCAAAGCCCGCGGCGGGGCTGGGGCTGGAGAGGGTTTGAGGAGGGTGAGGCAAGGGGCAGCGGAGACTCCTGTGCCGGCCCCGAGTCTGCCGCGGCCCCTCCGCGGTAGTTTGTGAAGCGCTCTTCGTTTGCTGGGGTGTGAACGCGTTCTTATTGTGCGCGGTGTTAGGCGGCCGATGAGCTGAAGTGGGCTCCAGGCTCTCGGCTTTCATTATATTCTGTTTTATTCCGAATTTTGTGAGGCAGCGTTTGCAGTCACAGCGGGTACCTCGGCTGGGCAAGCCTTTCAAGCCTTTATCGTGGGATACTGGCTCGAAAACAGCCATTAATCAAAGTATCTGCACTCCGGAGACTTGTAAGCGTAGTTTTCCTTAAGGACTGCTAGGTAGTTAGGTGGCTTTTCCTTCTCCCTTCCGTGGTCCTCCTGTAAATTAGCTTTTAATAGAGCTATTTGAGACAGAGCAGTAAGAGAAACTGTTGGTTTGGGCAGATGAGAGCCTTCCTGTGTGATTGACTTTGGGGTGTATCATTTCGTGCCTGCATATCAGAATTGTAAGGTTATGTAAGCAGCTACAAGCTTTGTACTCTAGGGTGAGAAGCGTACCGTATAGGCAGCCGGGATGGTGTAGGAATGGGTGAAAGAACACATGCCCCCGTGTTAACATTTTCTCATTCACGTCTACCCTTGAAATCAGACCAGATTTTGGCTCTGCTGTAACTCATCGGGCTAATGTTAGCACCAAAGGTAACTCTTACGTAAAGATGTTTGCTTTCCCCCCCCTTTTTTTTTTACGGGCTTGCTCAGTGGTGTAAGAAGAGTAGGAAGTTCTGGTAGCTCACACGGTCTGTGGTGTGTTGTACTGACAAGGTGGCAGGCAGCCCTTTTTTCAACTGCAAGCACAAGAAGCCAGTTAGCTTCTGTGGAGTAGCTGTTAGGTAAGCAGAGAAGAATGTTCAGCATCTTTCTGACCAGAGCAGGTGAAGCTTGTCAAGGACTTGAACAATACCATCTAGGAAGTATTGGATTAATGCATTTTTATAGCATGGTAGCAGCTACAGACTTCTATTGCTAAGAATCAAAACTACTGATGTGTTGCGGTGCTCAGAGGCTTGTTAATTGGAGCTTCTTGAAGGTTTGGAGGAAGACCTGTCAATAGCTGGTACTTGCAGCGTACCCAGTTTAAGGTGCTCATACTCTTGCTAAACAGGCTCAAACATCCGCACGTAGAGAGCTGTGTCCTGCTGAACACTCATCCATGGTCATCTTGGTTTGAAGGGTCTGAGTTTCTAACTACCGCAGTTTGGTTTCATTCCTTATTCTCAGCCAGTCCCCGCAGTGTGTATGGTGATGAGAGCTTTTGTGCTGGCTGCAGGACACACAGGTGGGGGTTGGTGTGTCTGGTGATGAGAGCTTTCGTGCTGGGTGCAGGACACACAGGTGGGGGTTGGTGTGTCTGGTGATGAGAGCTTTTCTGCTCAGTGCAGGACACACAGGTTGGGGTTGGTGTGTCTGTGCCAGCAGGACCTCTGTGCAGCCTAGACCGAGATGTTTAGGGCACACTGCGGTGTGTTTTCTTTGTGGTCCTCTCTTCTGCTTCCCAGGTTTACTGTTTACCAAGCATCCTCCTGTGACTGGCTTCCCCTCTTCCCACCTGTACTTCTCCACCTATAAATTGAATCTAATTAATTTTCCCTTTCCTTTTTATTAGTATTGTCTGAATTTGCAAGGATTTTAAACCTGTTAATTTCCCCTCACCATTAATGAAGCTGTTAATTCAGTCTGGACTCCTCACAAAATCTCTTTCTCTCTGTAATACGATTTTCATTTTCTTTTTATGGTGCTTTGTACTGCTCCTGAGTGTGTGAATGTTTGCTAGATGCAGAATTCTTTGTAAGAGCTTTGATATGTTTATAAAGGGGTCGAAGCAAATGACAGAGTAGGACTCTCTTGTGAGTTGGCTTTCTCCAGGAGTGTGCCTGCCACGGTTCTTACCTGCTTTTCCTCATAGCATATTCCAGGAAACCAAATGAGAGAGGCAAGAGGGAGGAGCAGCAGCAAGTCAGAAAAAAGGGACAAGACACATTTTATGATCGGTTGCTGCCTTAACAATTGGGCTGGGACATCATCTCCACCCCCTTTGCACGTAGGTCAAAGGCTTGATGTTTTGGCCGCGGTGGTATTTCCCTACGGATCTCAAACCCAAACCGCTTCTCTCTGCTTCCCCCCCTCCTCCCGCTGCCCAGCCATAATCCACAGTGTAATGGTTGCTGCTCTCTGTAGATTGTTTCTTTACACCGCTGCTTTCCATGACCCTTCAACTTGGGAGTGTGCCTGTCAGAATCTAGGCCAAAATGTTTTGGCAGGCTGCTCTCTGTTGAAGTCTAACTATTCCTTATATAGCACCTCCTTTCATCTGCAACTCCTACAGTTCGATAAAGAACAAGTTCAGCTTGTTTATTTCACACAACTCCATCACTTGAAACTTAGATTGATGGAGTTTTGGGTTTTAAAACGTTATTTTTAGCAATTTGCATTGTGGTTTGTATTCATATTTGGGGAGGGGAGGGAGGGGAAGAGAAGGATGCTGCTGTGTCAGCCAGCTGATGGAAATCTGCACGGCGCTGCCTTCTGCGCTCTCTCTAAGTGGGTTTAGCACTGAATTCACCATTCTAGCAACACATCAACTTACCTGGAGCTATTTAATCGTGGTATTTCAGCTCATAGGGATGGTTAGGCATAGAAACAGAGGACTGTGTGGCTGAAAAGTACTTTATTAGGGTGCAAATAAAAGTATTTATTAAGAGTTGTTGTTCCTCCATGCAAAAAGTATTGGTGGTGCCACAAATGAGCAGGCAAGGCTAAATGTTTCTGCATGAATCTCTTTTTTCCCCTCCTTTATGCTTCTGGCCTGTCTTTAGGAGAGAATGGAACTCAGAAATTTGGTCTTCTAAAGTAGAACATACTTTTTTTTTGGTATGAGACTGAAACTTGCAGAGAAATGCATGAAAAGCATCGTATGGGTATATCAAGATTTGCAATGCTGTAGTAGATGAAATGGAGAGGGGTTTAAAATGCTTTTAAATCGTTGAACTCTTTGCTGTCAGAGCAGCAAAAGTCTCCTCCTTGAATCCTTGGCTGCGCTGGGGTTTGCGTGTGGCGCACAGCAGCCGCCGGTGCGGGTGGGTGTGTGTGCGGCAGGGACTTCTCAGTAGCTTGGTGTGGTTTTTTCTCTTCCCCACCAGTCTGTTTAAAATGCTTTGACAAATCATCTGGAAGCTGAGTGGAATTAAAAGGTGAAGTTATTTTCTTGCTTTCAGCCCCTGCTTCCCAAGTGTTTTCCTTTCCTTTATGCGTTCAGCTGGGCTCATGGCAGTGTTGGTTCAGAGATGACTTTCAGGTTGCAGTGTCGCAATTACACAATGTAAATAACTGCTCGAAGTGGAATTTCCCTTGCCTCTCTCTCTGGTGGTGGGCTCTCAGGGGAGAGGGTTTTTGGCAAGGTGAGTGAGTGCCTCTGAGTACTGCCTGTCCAGGGAGGCTGTGTGCAGGTATTTAGTGTTTTAAGTGGATTCTCGTCACTGTGATTGTGCCTAATGACATCTGCAGCCTGGATTGCTTTTAGCATTCGCCTCGCTTTGTGACAGGGAATCTCTGTGTCGTGTGGGAAAAGCTATGGCTCTTTATTTCCTGGAATTGCTAATGGTATTTAGTGTCTCTTAGCTCTTGCACTAACAGATGGTTAACCATTTATCTCAATTTACCTTCTTCAAGCCACGCAGATTTTTTTTCCAACCTCAACTACTCTTCTTCTAGTCAGAAAAGTCCAGTTGTAGCCACTCACTATGACGTTACCATTCCAGTATCTTCTCATCCTTTCTCATCTTTCTCTTTCTCAGTTCTGCATTGCTGAGTATCCAAGAGGCAGCTGCTGATGGATTTACTCAGTGCTTCATAATGATTTCTGTTCTGTTCCCTATCTGTAGTGTGATTGTTCCTGGTGGTGTTGACCATTTGCCCACTCGTGGTTGTGAGCTGGTATTTTTCTGGGGCTATGTCATTAGTGAAGAGCTGAGATCTTGTGGTTCAGTGATGGTCTGTGGAGTGGTTGTGTCAGGGACACAGGGTTCTTGGAAAGGGCAGAGCCTTTGAGCAGCCCTTCTGGCAGACAGAACTTTGGAGCAAGGCTCTGGAAGGACTTGTGACCTGGTGCTGGGTGTCTGAGAGAGTTAACCTGTTTAATGCTTACCACTGTGGTCTGTCTCCCCTTTCTGAAATGCTCTTAATACAAGTGAGTTAAAAGGAGTTTATCCTCTTACATGTAAAGATTGGCAGTATCTGGATTAACATGCAGAGGTCTGCAGCGCTGCTGTGTGGTGGTTTCTTGCTCTGGAGTCTTTCTGATGGCTTTGTATGACCTCTTTATCTGAAAGACCTTTAGGTCATCTTACCTCTCGGGAGTTGGATTTGTCACTAAGTGTTAACTTTGCTTTGCATTAGCATCTGTTTTGGTGAAATCCCTTCTCCTCCTTTTGCAATAGGGATGCTGTTGAATGTGTAACAGGAAGCTTTCAAAACCATTACTTTAGCCCTGATAAAAGAGTCAGGCAGGACACACCTTGTGTCTTCCTGTGCTGATGAGATCCTATCTCTCATCCTGATTATTGTCATGGAAAGAAGCCTTTGTGGCGATCCTGCCAGAAGTGTGCACTCAGATTTGGAGCCTCAGTGACACTCCACCAATGCCATTAAACTATTTTAAGCTACTGCTGCTGCAGAGGGAGGCGTTTCCATTGCTTGAGTAGCTCTCAGGACTTTGCCAGTGCTGGATCTGGCCACTGTGTGGCCTGTGGGTGAGTTGGTTTAGCTCTGGGTGAATCTTCTTGGAGGGAAGATGGGGCTTGGCATTCATTTCCTTTTGGTTGGCAAGTTGAGCTGCCTTGCAGATGTGTGGTCAGGTAAATGTGATGTACAGGAGGATGAAGGCTGCTGGTGGGCTGGCTGGGTTTGGCAACAAGCTGTAATTACAGCCCAGCTCATGGAAGGTGAACCTGTGCTGGGCTGAGTCAGCCTGGCTGTGTGCTCTGCTCGCTGCGCAGCGCCTTGCGCGCTCAAGGAAATGCAAAGAGGAGGCAGGAGGGCACAAGGAGGGGGTGGGAAGAGAGGTTTGGCCACCCCCTCTGGAGCTGGAGGGGTTAGACTGAGTGAGGGTGGTTGAGGCTGTGTTGTGGCTGACTGCATGCAAACTACTGCCCTAGTGGTGGTGTCTCTTTCCATGCTGTGCATCCTTGGCTAGACTGGGCTTAAGGATGCTCTTTCATTACAGTGGGGAGCCAGGGCATTTGTTATGTGAGTGGATGAGCAAGAAGTGGCCTGTTGTTGGCACTTGGTAGAGAGCAGGGCGGGTGGCAAGCAGAAGAGGGCCTGGAGGAGGTGGCACCTAGATAGCAGGCTAGGATTGGAGGATGCTGTGACACCCAGTTTGGGGTGCAGCTGGGATCTGAAGGATTGCCTTCCCCTCTGTGTGATCTGCCTTTCCCCATCCCTTGGGGTGTTAAATAGGACTGCTCCTGTGGGGAGGACAAGAAAAATGGCTGTGGTTTATGAAAGCCAGGGTGAGCCAGGTGAGAAGTGACAATCAATCATAGAACTGTTGAGGCTGAAAGAGACCTTGGAGATCAAGGTCAACCACTCCCCTAGAGCTCACAATCCCACCACTGCCACTAAACCACCTCCCTCAGCACCACATCCACACAGCTTTTCAACACCTCCAGGGATGGAGACACCTTCACCTCCCTGGGCAGCCTCTGCCAGTGCTTGAGAACCCTTCCTGTGAAGAATTTTTTCCTAATATCCAACCTGAACCTCCCTTGGTACAACTCGAGGCTATATGGCTTGAATGGTGGTGCTGAGGATTCTTCTAGCATCAGACTGAACATAAGGCCCTGTTGGCCTTTCTGACCTACAATATGAAGTGCATTACCTTGTGCTGCTTCCTGCTGAGCCCTGACTACAGGTGGCTTAGAACTATGAAGTTAAAGCTGTGCAAACTGAAGTTGCTTTATAGTGCTTGCCATGTAGTTTAAAGTCACTTCCATTCCACTCTTTCCAGGAAGCTGTGTCGTTGGAAGTCATGTTTTATAAGTGCTAGAAGCTAACAGCACCACTGACATCTCCTCCTGAACGAGAGGTTAGCAGTATTTGTGTCAACTCAGTGCTGGGTTTGAGCAAAGCACCAACAGAACAAAAAAAGCCACAGGCAGCCCCAGCCTCTACATCAGCAAATCTAAGCCAGCAGTGGCAGGTTGGTGTGGAATTCACTGTGAGTGCCTGCACCTGTACCCTCAGACCTGAAAAGCTGACATGGGTGGCATGTGGGGAGACTTGATAGTGGCCTTGCAATACCTGAACTGGGGCTAGAGGAGAGCTGGGGAGGGATCTCTGACAAGGACTTGTAGTGGCAGGATGAGGGCCAGTGGCTTTGAGCTGGGAGAGGGCAGGTTGAGAGTGGAATCTACAATTAGGCTGGTGAGACACTGGCACAGGTTGCCCAGAGAGGCTGTGGATGCCTCCTGCCTGGAGGTGTTCAAGGCCAGGCTGGATGAAGCCTTGAGCAGCCTGGGCTGGTGGGAGGTGTCCCTGCCTATGGCAAGGGGTTGGAAGTGAATGATCATTAAGGTCTCTTCCCACTCAAACCATTCTGTGATTCTGTGAAGTAATGGCACAGTGCTGTGCAGTTTGGTTTGAAGGACCTCAGACTAAAGGTTCTGTGTAGTTAATCAATGTTAGTTTCTGTTTTGGGTAGATAAAGTGGTTCTAGAATTGGAGCTACTGAACTGAAGCCTCCACAGGGGGTAGGTGGCACTTTGGGATGTGGTTTGGTGGCCATGGTGGTGTTAGATTGATGGTTGGACTCCTTGATCTTGGAGGTCTTTCCCAAGCAAACCGATTTTCTGATTCTGTGTATCCTTGGAGCTCTGGGTGCAGCCAGGACTGAAGGCAATGTCCTTGTTGAAACACCTGGGGGTAAGATGCACTTTGGGGTGAGAACACAGCATAAGTGTAGAGCAGCAATAGGAAATGCAAATGATACTCTGGTGTCTGGTTAAGAACACCTGAGTCTCCTTGTTGAGGGGGGAGAAGTGTTGGCCACTGCCGAAACAAAGAAGGACCCCTCAAAGCTGCCAGCAGACCTTACAGCATCACAGCCACCTTGGAATTGCTTTCTCAGGCAGAATAAGCTGTGGCTGTAAACTTACCTTCCTGCAGGCTTAAACCTTGGGGCTGCATTAGGGTTTTTTGCTGGCAGAGCTGTGTTTGATAATAGATTTTGGGGTAGTGGTGTTTTCCCCCCCTCCTGAATCATAGAAGCATAGAATGGTTTAGGTTGGAAGGGACCTCAAGGATCATCCAGCTCCAACCCCCTGCCATAGGCAGGGACACCTCCCACTAGAGCAGGTTGCTCAAGGCCTCATCCAGCCTGGCCTTAAACACCTCCAGGGAGGAAGCATCCTCCCTGGAGGATGACTCAATGGCAGGGGTGCAAAGCAAACCAACCAAGCTTTGAGTGTGGATGAGGTCTAAAAGAGATTTTCTGCTGTAAAACAAAGACTCAAAGAGGATTTTCCATGGATGTGAAGTGGTTTTAACATGTAAAAACTTGTTTTAGGCTAGAAGTGCTGTGTATGAGCTTGTCAGGCTTTAGTTCTTCCTAAGCAGATTGGATGTGGAGGAGGCTCCCAGGGGACCTTCCTGTGGACTGTCCAGGATCTGAAGGGGGCTACAAAAAAGCTGGGGAGGGACTTTTTAGGCTGTGAGGGAGTGATAGGACTGGGGGGGAATGGAGCAAAGCTGGAGGTGGGGAGAGTCATCCTGGACATGAGGAGGAAGTTGTTGAGCATGAGAGTGGTGAGAGGCTGGACTGGGTTGCCCAGGGAGGTGGTTGAGGCCCCATGGCTGGAGGTGTTTCAGGCCAGGCTGGCTGAGGCTGTGGGCAGCCTGCTCTAGGGTAGGGTGTCCCTGGGCATGGCAGGGAGGTTGGAACTGGCTGCTCCTTGTGGTCCCTTCCAACCCTGCCTGATTCTGGGATTCTCTGA
This sequence comes from Tricholaema leucomelas, assembly GCA_013400475.1. Lineage (NCBI taxonomy): Eukaryota > Metazoa > Chordata > Aves > Piciformes > Lybiidae > Tricholaema lacrymosa > Tricholaema leucomelas. The sequence goes on along the minus strand of WAAF01015214.1, from coordinate 9,477 downwards.
TTCTGGGATTGGCTGATATTTGTGTATGCCTCAGTGAAGAACTGAGAGGGTGAATTCCTGGAGGATGGGTGCTGTGTGACGATTGAATCCTGTGCTCAGTGCTACAGGTAATCTGAGGCTTACTTTTTTAGGCAGTCTGTGAAAGATGGGAGCCTTCAGTCTGCCAGGAAGTCATTTGTTCCTGCTGCCACTTACTAAACCCATGTGCTTATATTATTAATTGACTAGCAAAAGAAGCCATTTCTCAACCCCCATGTCATGGACTTCATTCCGCTGACTTATGAGATGTTGTTGTGTGCTTTAAACCCAAGTGCTGCTGCAATTAAATTATGCTGTGTTCATTCTAATTATTACATGCTGGTTACTCAATTTATTGAGGTGGAGCTGTGTGCTTGCTTTTGTGTATAAACACTTGCTCTGCCACGAGAAAAATGACTGATGAATGTTAACCAGAAAGGGGGGGTGGGGGTAAAAAAAAGGCTAAGAAAACCAATCATGGCTGGAGTCCAAAGGAATTCAAACCAGCTCAGAATGAAAATTGGGACTGGATACCTGGCTCCTTGAACTGCTCCTGTTGTGGTTTGGTTTTTAATCGATTTCATTTTTAGGTGTGGTTTTTTGTTGTTTCAGAATGCAGGTGGTGGTCATTTGTGAATCCTAGGGTGTGATTTTTAGGGTATCTGTAGCATTTAAAATGATCTAAAGATCATAGAATCAAGGGGGAACTGCTTTAATGTAAGGGCAACAGAGCCCTGGCACAGGCTCCCCAGAGAGGTTGTGGAATCTCCTTCTCTGGAGCCTTTCAGTGCCTGCCTGGATGTGTTCCTCTGTGATAGTATTGTCCTGCTGTGGCAGGAGGGTTGGACTGGATGATCTCCTCGGGTCTCTTCCAACCCCTAATATCCTGTGATAGAATCCAGCAGGTTGGAAGAGACCTCCAAGCTCGTCCTGTCCGACCTAGCACCCAGCCCTGGCCACTCAACCAGACCATGGCACTAAGTGCCCCAGCCAGGCTTGGCTTCAACACCTCCAGGCACAGCGACTCCACCACCTCCCTGGGCAGCCCATTCCAGTGCCAATCACTCTCTCTGCCAACAACTTCCTCCTAACATCCAGCCTGAACCTGCCCTGGCCCAGCCTGAGGCTGTGTCCCCTTGTCCTGTTGCTGGTGTAACTAAACAAGGTGATCTTTTTCACTTCAATCCTCACCATTTCAGTTTCTTCATCTGTCTTAAAGTTTGTCCTCAGGTTAGAAACAAAAAGAAAGAAGGGCCTGTGGTGTCTGCAGCCATGCTTCAAATACTTCACCAGGATGCCTTTCAAACTCTGACTCTTGATTTATTTCCACAGAACCAGAGCCACAGGATTGTTTCATTTGGAAAAGCCCTCTAAGATCATTTGAGCTCAACCATTTTGAGCCTCCCAGTCTGGTGCTAAGCCGTGTCCCTTAGCAACACCTCTGGGTGTCTTTTGAGCACCTTCAGGGATTCCCTTGCCCTTGTCTCAGATATTTGACAGCTTAGGTTATCAGGTCACTGATGGTTTGTGTTATAAGTCATAAGTTAGTTAACATTCCTTGGTGTAATATTTTTCTCAGCACAGGTTTTGGGCCACTGAAGTGGTTTAGGACCACAGGGTCTTGGCATGTGGCAGTAAACACTTCCAATCCAAAATGGGGAATATTCTGGAGCTCCTGTTCCAAGAGGGATGTGGAGATGCTGGAGTGTGTCCAGAGTAGGGCCAGGAGGATGCTCAGAGGGCTGCAGCAGCTCTGCTGTGAGCACAGACTGAAAGAGTTGGGGCTGTGCAGGCTGGAGAAGAGGAGGCTCCCAGGTGACCTTCCTGTGGCCTGCCAGCATCTGAAGGGGGCTACTAAAAAGCTGAGGAGGGACTTTTTAGGCTGTGAGGGAGTGATAGGACTGGGGGAATGGAGCAAAGCTGGAGGTGGGGAGAGTCAGCCTGGACATGAGGAAGTTGTTGAGCATGAGAGTGGTGAGAGGCTGGAATGGGTTGCCCAGGGAGGTGGTTGAGGCCCCATGGCTGGAGGTGTTTAAGGCCAGGCTGGCTGAGGCTGTGGTCAGCCTGCTCTAGGGTAGGGTGTCCCTGGCCATGGCAAGGGGTTGGAACTGTCTGATCCTTGTGGTCCCTTCCAACCCTGCCTGATTCTGTGAGTATGCTCTTAAGGTGCTAAATTACAATGGCAAGGCCTGGTGGAGCTTTGTCCCTTAGCTATTAATTGGAAAAATGCTCTGATTTGATGTTTTATCTCTTCATTGTATCTGTGCTGTCTGTGTGCTGTTAGATGGCAGTAACAGCAAAAAGAGGACTATCAGTTGCCTCCTTTTTCCTGGCATTACCCTTTGAAATCTGAAAGCTCTTCTCAGCCATGAGAGCCGTGAAGAATGTGGCTGAGTTCATGACTTCATGCAGCACAGATAAGGTCTCAGTGCTGTTTGCTGTCACTGCTGTAAATGCTGTAGGGGACAATTTGTTGAAGCCTACTGATCTGGAATCCTAGAAGTAGTTTTGTGTTTTGTCCAGCTTCTGATTCCTTTGAAGAAATGCTTTTTGGAAATCCATATGTGGAATTGCAGAATGGTAGGGGTTGGAGGGGACCTCTGTAGATGGAGTCCAAGCCCTCTGCCAAAGCAGGGTCATCCAGGCAAGTCTGCAGAGAGACTGCTGGCAAAGGCCTGCAGGGATAGGAGAAGGGGCAATGCTTTGAAATTCGAGCAGAGCAGATTGAGATTGGGTGTTAGGAACAAGTTCTGAACCATGAGGGTGGTGAGACACTGAAACAGGTTGCCCAGGGAGGTAGTTGGGGCCCCATCCCTTGAGATATTCAAGGTCAGGCTTGACAAGGCTCTGAGCAACCTGATCTAGTGAAGTATGTCCCTGCTGACTGTAGAGAGGGTTGGACTAGATGAGCTTTGGAGGTCCCTTCCAACCATTCTGTGATTGAGTGTCCAGGGTCCAGTGGAGAGCCATGAAGATGAGTGGGGGACTTGAGCATCTCCTCTGTGGAGAGAGACTGAGAGCCCTGGGGCTGTTTAGTCTGGAGAGGAGAAGGCTGAGAGGAGATCTGAGCAATGTGTACTAATAGCTGAGGGGTGGGGGTCAGTGCCTGGGGCCAAGCTTTTTTTGGATGGTCAGCAGCAGTAAGCCAAGGAGCAATGGATACAAACTGGAACAGAGAAAGTTTCAGCTCAACATGAGGAGAAACTTCTGTGGTGTGAGGGTGCTGGAGCCCTGGAGCCGGCTGCCCAGAGAGGTTGTGGAGTCTCCTTCTCTGGAGCCTTTCCAAACCCCCCTGGATGCATTCCTGTGTGAACTACCCTGGGTGATGCTGCTTGGCAGGGGGGTTGGGCTGGATGACCTCTGGAGGTCCCTTCCAATGTGTGATATTCTGGGATTCAAACTAAACCATTTCCTGACAGGGAGGCTTTTCTGCTTTCTCACAACCAAAATGGAATGAAATGATCGTTTCAATCTTACCCAGCCCAGAAAAGCCAAAGAAACACTCCAGGTTTTGATCAGTTTTTACAAGCACTCCATCCTGACCTACCTTGGGAAGGTACTAGAAGCTGCAAACGAATCCCACAGCCTTGCCAGCTCCTCAGTGTCGGAGTTCTTCATGGCTGTAGCCTTGTTTAGTGAAAAAAAAAACCCAACTGTTTCTCTATAAATGAAGTTTTCTGTGTTTCTAAATCTCTGTGGGCTTAGCTTTTCTCCTCCTTGCTACCTTCTCTTTCAATAGTGTGGCAAACTAAAACCCCCACCAAGAGAAACCTTCATCTCCTTGCTACACAACGTCTGGGAAGCTGTAATTTATCTACGTACGTAAGTGTAAAGTAAGGGCAGGCTCCAGGTGAGAGCAGAACCTTTGGTGTGTAATAATGATTTGGGTTTCTAAATCAGTTGAAACAAAGCTTGGTAATGAAAGGGAAGAGCATCCCCCTGGTAAGCACAGACTAAATAGATGGGTGTAATGTCAGAGAATGGGAGGAGGTTGGGTTTTATTCTCCTGGCTGGGATGGCTGAAACCTGGCAGTGAGAAACTGTCAGCCAAGTTACTTCTTTCTTTGATATTGAACCTGTATTGTAATAAATCTATGTGATTCTGGGGTCCTTTCTGTGGGTAGTTACTGAGTTTGGGTGCTGTGAATGGCCAAGCTGTTCAGCTTTTATCTTCAGTGTAATGCTTTGCTTCCCCTTGCCTAAGTAGAATCATAGAATGGTTTATGTTGGAAGGGACCTCGAAGATCATCCAGTTGCAACCCCCTGCCATAGGCAGGGACACTTCCTACTAGATCAGGTCACTCAAGACCTCATCCAGCCTGGTCCTCAACACCTCCAGGGAGGTTGTGGAGCACAGAAGCACTGAATGTGATCTTTGGTCACATTCAGTGCTTCTGTGCTCAACCTCTCTGGGAAACCTGTGCCAGTGTCTCACCACCCTCTCAACCTGTGCCAGTGTCTCACCACCCTCACTGCAAACAACTTCTTCCTAACATCCACTTTCAATCTCCCCTCTGCCACTTCAAACCCATTCCTCCTCCTCCTGCCATTCCCAGACCTTGTCAATAGTCCCTCCACAGCCCTCCTGGACCCCCTTTCAGATCCTGCAAGGCCACTCTAAGGTCTCCTGGAAGCCTTCTCTTCTCCAGGCTGCAGAGCTACAACTCTCTCAGCCTGTCCTCACAGCAGAGCTGCTGCAGCCCTCTCAGCATCTTGGTGGCCTCCTCTGGACTAACTCCAACTCTTCCATGTCCTGCTTGTGCTGGGGGCTCCAGAACTGCACCCAGGACTGCAGGTGGGGTCTGAGGAGAGCAGAGCCAAGGGGCAGTAGGAAGTTGTTGCACCCTTAGGTGCTGTGTTCTCAGCACTTGTTCCTTTTCCCTTTTTATTCTTTCCCTCCCCCTTTCCTTTCCCTCCCCTCTGAAATCCCTCTGCACCCATTTGGTTAAATACTGCAGGGTAGGTTAACATCACCTTCTGAGTCATGGGGAAGGCATGAAGTGCTTCCAGGTCTGCAGTCCTTTGCAGAGATGAGCCAGATCCTCCCTGGTTTGTGTATCCTGTGTCTGCACAGCAGCAGTTAACTACCAGCTTCACTTTATAGATTATTTTAAACACACTGAAGTAGAAATACTCAACAGTTTTTTTTTGGGGAGGGAGTCTTGACTGTTCCCTTGGGCTTACTTATCTGAATTTCTTGAGCTTGTACTCCAAATGTGCAGTTCTTCTGGTGATTTAGTGGTGTCTCTGTCAACTGTTGATCAAGGAGTTGCCTGAAGTGACCAGCCTTTGGGAAGGGGAAGATCCTACTCTTGCACAGATGTTCCTTATGAGCCTTCAGGAGAGGGGAGACTCTGCTTCACTTTGCCTCTGACAAAAACCATGTGCTTGAAAACCACTGGCCTGAGCTTTGTGGGCTGTGTGATGAGGCTGTGAACCTGAAAGAGTAGCATTTGTGATGAATAATGACATGTACAGAGCCTAGGAATACTGGAATAATCTGTTGGATGGCTTTGCATGGTGATGGGATCCAGATGCTAGCTGTAAATGTTTCCCCCTTTTTGCTTAAGTGTGGAAACAGGAATGAGAACAAGTACAGATTGCTCATGTGTCAGGGAAGAGATTTTGGCCATCCATTCCTTAAAATTACCTGTTCTTCACTTGTCACCTGCAATCAGCCTGAAATAATTGATAGGACAGTCTGACTCTGGAGAGCAGCCCTGAGGTAAAGCACCTGGGGGTCTGGGGTGATGCAAAGCTCAACATGAGCCTGCAGTGTGAGTGCAGCCCAGACAGCAACCCTGTGCTGGGCTGCAGCAAGAGCAGTGTGGGCAGCAGGGCAAGGGAGGGGATTCTGCCCCTTGGCTCTGCTCTCCTCAGACCCCACCTGGAGCACTGTGTGCAGTTCTGGAGCCCCCAGCACAAG
>WAAF01015211.1:29728-75575 GCA_013400475.1 Tricholaema leucomelas | reverse complement strand
CAGAGGGCTGGAGCACCTCTCAAATGAAGCCAGGCCAAAAGAGTTAGGGCAGTTCAGCCCAAACATGAGAAGGCACCAGGGAGACCTTATAGAAGCTTTCTGGTATTTGAAGAGAGCCTACAGGATAGCTGAAGAGGGACATTTTACAAAGGAATACAGGGACAGGACAAGTGGTAATGCCTGAAACTAGGAAAGATGGGTTTAGATTACTCATTATGAAGTTCTTCATCATGGGGGTAGTGAGGCATTGGAATGGGTCATCCAGAGAAGCTGTAGAGGCTCCAGCCCTGGAAATGTTCAAAGACAGTTTGGATGGGGCCCTGAGCACCTCGGTCTGGTAGGAGGTGTCCCTGCCCTTAAGAAGGGGTTTGAACTAAATGACCTTTAAGGTCCATTCCGACCCAAACCATTCTGTGATTCTATGATTTACAAGTAGACGATAGATGGATAGATGGATGGATAGATAGATAGATAGATAGATAGATAGATGAACAAAGGAGGACTCCAAAGGAAGTCTGATAACTGACTTTAACCTAAGAAAAATGTCTGATTAACTGAAGGATATGAGATACCATGAAATGTTGTACCCTAAATAACTAATATTTTGCAAGCAAGCACAAGCCTAGTGTACACATATTGTTGGAATCAGTATTTGGCAAACCATGGCTAAGTCCAAGAAGGACATGGCTCAATATGACTGAGAGCTGAAAGTTGCATATACATCCAGGGTGAGTCCTGTCCAATTAGATTTGCAGGTGGGAATTTCTAGTAAAGTATCATATTGATCAGAAAGGCACTTAGCAAGTATAAGGGCAGGAAAACTCCAGCCCGGACCCGTGGCTTGAACACAACATTAACTTCTGCAGACGTAGTTTTACACACTGAGGAGTTCCAGAGTTTTACACACTGAGGAGTTCCAGTGACTTTGAAGGCAGTCACTATGCCAGGTAAAGCACGTGTACAAGTCTTTAGAGGACGTAGGAATTCTGCTAAAAGTGCCTTAACTATCAAACAACACATGTACTACTTACTTTGGCAAAATACATAGTTCATATTGCAGGAAGTAGAGCCATTTATATAAAGATGCTTATATGTAAATACTTTCCTTTAAAGAAGGCAGATTTCAGCCAACACCATGTTTTTTGGGAACTACTCTAGACCACACACACATATCATGCATCATACTTCAGGGTCAGATACCTGAGCAACAACGTGTCTAGTATTTGTTTTGATCAGGAGTTTCCCCCAAGAATATGGGTTCCTGAAAAATCTATATTTTCCTTTGCTTCATTTTGACATTGTAAACAGTGGAATGTTAATTACATCTTTAAAAAAAAAAAAAAAAAGTATGTTAGGTCTGCTGAATGAATATATTGTCATTCATGAGCTCAGCTTTTTGTGCACGTTTTGGTAAAGGAAGACAAAATAATTGGCATGAAAAGTTACGAGGCATTAGATAAAGGTCAGATGCCAAATTGTATCAAATTATACAGAAAGGTATTTCCTATGATTTAATGTATCAGTAAGTAAGATATGCATATATATTACTATTTCTACCATACTCTGTATCAACACATCAACCAAAAAAAAAAAAGCAACCAAAGAAAGAAAACGCAGGAAACTTAGCTTATTACCATGAATATGTCTTTCTACCAAGTTCATCCCAGTTCAACCCTTTTTAGGAAACCACAGGGACAAATGCCTAATTAGAGGCAATTAAAGGTTTTTCTCTATCACAAGAGGTGACATGTGATATCTGAATTCTTATTATGAATAAATCTTGGTCTATTCATACCTGCAGTCTCCTCATTAACTTCTAAAATATTTATGAAGGGTTTAAGAAAACAGCCCTGAATTTAGTTTTACGTTTCTTAAACCATTACAGGAGGGTTGTTAATATAATAATAGATATTATACAGGTATGTAGAAGCTATTTTAATTTTCCAGTTATTGGGCTATAAAACAATCAATGCCACATAAGGGAAAAAAAAAGTCATAGAGAGCAGAAGTTCAGCTGGTATAAATCAGTATTTAAATTTACAAGCTTATTTATTTGTGAGCTTCTCCCTATAAGTCGTCTTCATGTCTGAATAATATTTTTACAGAAACTGTTAAAGCAAACTGTAACATGTCAATTTGGTTTTATTTTTCATTATCATCTAATGAGTTGCAAAAATATATGATAAACAATAAATGTCCCTAAGAATCTATTAAGCATTATTGTGTTCACATATAAAAGTATTTGTGCTGCTTCGATGTTTGTAAGTATTTGAACATGTGCTAGCAATTGACATACATAGTTGTAGGTTTCAAAACTGATAATCAAATTTCAGTACATTGCAGAAGGTTATTAATTTAATAACATTGCTGGGTTTTGATCAACCAAATATGTATACTTGCAAAAACATACAATAGATATTATTTTTTAAAGAAAAAATGATCATACAGGATACAAGGATACAACTGCAGGTTTTTATTTTGTTCAGAAAAACAATCCTCAGAAACTGTAGTTTTTAGCCTGACAGTAACTGCTTGCACACATAAAGCAAATGAAAGTCTGAAAGATGAATTCTCCTATTCACAAACAATCTAAAGGGGAAGTATGGAAAAAGGATTATACTGTTTAATGTAGTTGTATATAGCATTTTAAGGGCCACGTAATACTGTATTCTGGTTTTCCAGTAATGCAGCATACCAGAAAAAAATGTTTTATACTCTCAGATGAATCCACCATCATAATAAAAAAAATGCTTCTTTGATTTCAGGGAAATACACCTTCTACTCATTATGGAACATAAATTCACTTTGCATTTCTGAAACACGTCCAAAAAAGAGCTGAATCACAATAATTTTCATTGGAAATACCAATAAAGCAACAAGGTTTTACATACATATGTAAAAATTAAACACTTGTTCAAGGATAAAATGTGACTAAGCCATTTTAAATGGCTTCTTAATTTCAGACTGCAAATACCTACACAAAATTAGTCATCAAGGAGTCCAATAACTTTTACAAACACCTAAACAATAACTGTAAAACTTTAACCTCAGCCTTAACCTCATCGTACCATTCACTTATTCTCACTAGAGATTTACATGTATTTAGTATAAACAATTGTATTGATACTACTGTATCGTCCATTCTCCATTCCCAGTTCCTGCTTTATGACACCACATCTGTCATTTGATCTCATTCTAAACCCAACTTGCAATAATTGTATCAAACAATGAATAATACAACTCTATATTTCTAGCTACAAATAGTGCACCAATATTAGTTACATACACCTCCCACCTCTTGCACCATGGTTTTAGGTCCAAAATGCTAAAAAAATATCTTTGCAAGCTTGGCTTTACTCTGTGTGGCTATTTTTATTGAGCCTCCTGAACTTATTAGTAGCAGGTAGCATCTACTATTTGTCTGGTAAATGTCTTTAAGTCTGGAACCTCAGTTCATTTACTAAAGAAGGGAGAATGAAGAAGTGGGAGAAAGCAAAACCTTTTCAAAGAATATGCGCTGTAGCTCACATAAGGAAGATGACTGAGCAGTTAACTTCTATGTGGTGTTGCTTTAACAAAAATGACACAAGGTCATTATCTCAAGCAGTGGTCTACATGAGCATATGGGATTTACATGTTTTAACAAGCAACAGTGCAGAGTCAGGACCAAGTGCCAAACCATGCAAATCCCTCCCATAATCCGCCAGGTTTTCTTGCTGGAGTGTTAGAAGAGCAATTGCTAAAGGCATGCAGAAGGGCTGGGGAAGTGGAGTGATTGCTTACCAATCTTGCAAAACAAGAGATTATGAGTAACATCTGATAGAACACTTGAGCATTTTAGGAACAGGCGGTGGGAAGTTCCAAGCACACTTGGGTGTGCCATCTAAGAATGCAGAATAGAGCTCAATTAAAGCGAACTTTGCATCAGCTCAGGATCACTCACTGCAACGTAATGACGTTGCAACACTCAGAGAAGCTTTGTGGTGCATATGTGAGTAAATGCAATTTGAATCCAAGGCGTGATCTTTATATGTAGGCTGTTAATATAGATAATAGTATTAAGTTAATATAAAGATTCACAGATAAAAAGGAATGTTTCTTCACATATATATTTATCTATCTGCATCCATATGTGTGTATATATATACACATTTGTCTCCATACAGGAAACAAAAATATTTTCTGCAGAGATTTCAATAGTTTAGTTTTCAAACCAGAATATACCATTTGTCTGGATGTGCATATATATTGTTCTTCTATCACTGGCTACTGTAGTTAAATTAGAAGCATTTCTAAGACTTCTATTGTAAGGGACCTTTATTTTAAAGGACCTTATTTATTTCTAAGACTTTTATTTTAAAGTCCTCTCAGATCTCATACTATGTGAGCAACAAATGTGTCAGGATAAACTGTGAACATAAACTTTTAAAGCCTCCCTGTTACTCTCTAAAGGAACTTCAATCTGTGCTTTGCCAGTCTATGTGCTTATTCCTAGCTGTCCTGTAATGTGATGTGCTTGTTTCAAGGGTTTAGCAACACTTGCAATATAAAAATCAATTCTATGAAAAACAATAAAAAAAAATTCTTATTGCATGCCATAAAAAAAAAAAAAAAAAAAGATACAAAAGGTTAAGCAGAGCAGCCGGCATCTGCACACTAATGACATGATTGTTATGATAGGTGTTTGCTTTACCCTGGAGTGGTAACATTGTAATTCATCCACCGCTGAATGAGTGAGGACAATTAATGCAGTCAATGTGTCCCACGTGTTCCCTGCAGCATTAACAAGGCAGCTCCAGGCCCCTCGGCAGACACGGGGCTGAAAATTGAGCCGGCTCCCCCGTTGAATGTGATCCTGATTACCTCCGCGGGGGCCACCTGCTGCTTCGTGCCTGCCGGTTTTGTGCGCCGGCCGCCTCTGTACGCGGGGTCTCGGGGGATGGCCGCCCAGGACCGCGGGCAGCTGACACCAATCTGGTGAGCTGGGAGCGGACAATCGCGTGCCACGTGCCCGGCAGCGGCACGCTGCACTTGGGCCAAGCCAAGCCCGCCGCGGGCACGGCATCGCCCCGCGCCTGCCTTTGTTGGCCCTGATTGGCGCGGCGCCTCCGGCGGGTGCCCGATGGTGCTGGCGACTGCGCTGGGTTGCTGGTGTGCAGCGGTTGGTGGGGTGGGTTTTCGGCATTCAAAACGCTGTGCAGCTGTGGGACCGAAAATGGCTGCACGCACCTTGTGTACTCTGGGCGAGTGTTGAGCTCGAAAGGCTGTCCGTATCTTGTGATAACGGAGATAGTTTTTCTTCCCGTTATTTTAGCGCTCGTTAAAGCAAATTTGTGAAACAAACCCCCAGGAAAGGGGCGCTCAGATACTGACAGGTGACGACCACGCTCACAGTAGCACCTTGGCGATTTTTAGCCTTCCAGGCAGGCGGGGAGGGGAAAACGGGAGGGTTTCTGAGAGCCTGTGATCAGTTATGCAGATCTGTGCTGCTGCAGTTGTGGTCAAAGGGGCAGTGTGCAGCTCTGTCAGGGGTCCATGGCTGAAAATAGGAGGAGACAAAAGGGAAGAGAGGTGAAGCAGCCGAGTGGTGCCAGATTAGCATCGTGCTGCAGGCTGGCAAATGCAGGCATCATTACTCTGTAGCGTGAGCTTGCACGGGAAGTTTGAAGGGGTTTAGCAATCTGTTTTACTCTGCCCTCTGCTAAGTGAAGGGCATTTGCTTCATGAATATTCCATTACCCCACTGTTCCCTGCAAGCCCTGAACAAAGTTTTGAAAATAAACAAATGTGCACTCTTCTAGACAACATCATCCAGGCCTTGCCTGCCTTTTTTTTTTTTTTTCACCAACATGACAGCTGGCTTTTGTGTGTAATTCATAAATTTGGAGATACATCTCAAACACAGTATGAAATATATTGTACATATACCTCAAAGAACTTGCATCTTCACTTCCCAGGCTATTCATGTNTTGTAGACAGCAATGAGGTCTCACCTGAGGCTCCTCTTCTCCAGGCTAAACAATCCCAACTCCCTCAGCCTCTCCTTGTAGGGCTTGTGTTCGAGGCCTCTTACCAGCCTCATTGCCCTTCTCTGGGCATGTTCAAGCATCTCAATGTCCTTCTTAAATTGAGGGGCCCAGAACTGGACACAGCACTCAAGGTGTGGCCTAACTAGTGCAGAGTACAGGGGCAGAATGATTTTTAGAAACTCACTTCTTCCTTGAAGTTTTCCAACAAGATCCTCAAAACTCCTTTCAAATTTATACCATGGTTCCTGGAGAATGTGGCTCCAATCAACATTACAGATTTGAGCTCTTAGGACTACCTGTGTTACTGTTTAAACCAGTTGGAAAATGACCAGGATAATGTTCTCTATTTGTAGACCACACAGAACAGCTAGCACTTGAGAAACAGGAACATTTCTATGTATTATTCATATTAATTATTTGTACTCAACTGAGGCTACACTCATCGTGGTATGTATTATAACAGATGTGTCATTTGTATAAATGTGCAAGTAGTGGGATTTCAGTTCCGAAGAGATGTTTGTGTTTCCAAACCTTCTTTTATTCAATATCCCTGAAATAACAGCAGAAAAAAATAAATAGACCAAATGTTTTGGGTGGTTTTCGGTTTTGGTGTTTTGGTTTGGGTTGGTTTTTTTTCCCTTCTACATACCTAAGCACACTTTAAAATCTAGCCTTTAAATCTAATTTTCAACTGATTCAGCAATTCTTAACGTGAGCTGGGGTATCTGAGTGAGTTTGATATCTTAAACTGTGTCATATTACCCTTCAAGAAAACATGGATAGAAGGACCTCATAGAGAGGTTTGGAAGATATGTATGGTGTGATGTCATCATGAAGGGTTCAGATAATGGCATATCTGTGTACTTCCAGGGACATACAAGAATATTTGGTGGAAATTTTCCAAAAGTTTGAAGATTGCATCATTCAAAATTTGGAAGGTAAGAGGAGCAGGCGAAAGGGAATAATTCCTCCACAAGCAATAAAAGGAAAACATAAGCTTTCAAAAAAGAAACTTTTTTTTCCCAATGTTAAAAATAAGATTTTAAAGGAAACAAAACTGTACTTTGAGAATTGTCACTCATTAAAAGTATTTCTCAGCTGGTTCCACAAGGCAGGAAACTCAAATGCTCTAAATCCCAGACCAGAACCCACCCACTGAGTTATCTGCCTCCCCAGAGGAAACGGCTCATTTTGATACCATTAAAGTAATATTCAAGCAAGAATTTCAAATTCCTAAGGATATTAGATTCTTTTCAGTCCTGACTTAATGAACAAATTTAGTTCAGAGTCACACCAAACATTTTTTTCACTGTGATGACTACTTAATAGACGACTGAAAATGAACTTATTTGGTTCAGTTTGCTCTTGGCTATTAGGACAAAAATCACCTTTACTAATATGAAAGATTTTAGTGAAGAAATCTGAAAGCAGCAGGCATTGAACTTTGAGCTGTGCTTGGTAGCTCCGGGCTGTAATGGATTCCCTTTCCCTGAGGACTAGATAAAAAGTTGAACATTCAGTGTTGTGATCACTTGACAATACCACCACCGTAGCTTCCAGTCTGGTCAGGAAGCCCAGGATAAAGGCTATGGCAGCATGGCCAGCATATAAATTGCTGGATCAACCCAGACTCTAGGCACTTTGTTCTGAAGAACATAGCATCAATACATGGCCAAATGCACAGTACAATGACACAGAGGCTTTGTTTAGGGCAATATTCTGACCTCTTATTCGAGGAGAAAAAAATTCAGAGTGAATAAGATTTGGACTTTTATTTCTAACCAAACCCAATGGCATTTGAGGTTTTCCCTAAGATGAGTCAATTCATGTTCATTTTGCTGGGAGCAGAATTGCATTAGAGTGCTCCTAAGGCTATGAAAGCCATGTTTAAGCTGATACTGTAGGCCTAGCAGGAAATCTCAAAGTTTCAATGTATTTCTTACTTTAAATTTGAAAAAAATTAATCATGTTCCACAGGTTTTTTTTTCTAAATCAAATCCAGATCCTGGCCCAAGTTCAAATGGCCTTTATACCACTTTCACCTTAAAAGCTTGGCTTCCTCCATTTTTAATGTGTACTGAAACCCTTGTCTGGATCTTGACAAAACATTAAAGGAGATGTTTTCGTGTGCCTCAATTCTTGGAGTGCCCAGTCTGTGAAGTAATAGCTTCTTTGTTGTAACTCAGTGAACGCTGGCTAATGGATTCTTCCTTGTGTGGTTATAGGGGACACTCATATAGAGGTAACATTTGTCGGTCAGGCATAGGGTTGCCTATGTAAAGCCCATTTGATAAATTATACATGGATTCCTAATGTAGTCTCATAAATTATTATATGATCTTATAGCCCTGTGTTTTATGGTGATATATCATGGCACATGAGCAGACAATATATTGTCCCAGAAGATCCCATAGACTCTGAGATGACATTACAAATTCTACTACTATAAAATAACAAATTAAGAACTCTAAAAGTAGAATGCTTGACAATGTCTCCCTTAATTGAAGAAAACATTCCCAATGAAAGTGAGCTGTTGCAGCAATCAGTGCATTGGTGAGTGAGAGACCGTTTTTGATTTAGGATCCCCTCTGGCTCTCTTGTTCCCCAAGCAATCAGGGGCTTTGAGCACTTGGTCCCTGGGGAAAGGCATGCCTTACATCACTTAACAGCCACGCCTCGTGTGATTAAGGGAAGAAGCAGAAACCTTCAAGAGGGTTTTAGTCCGGTCCTTTTCACTGGGATGATGCTGAATAATACCTTCAAAATGTGGATTTAAACACGTCTAGAAAGGTGGGATGAAGAAGGAGGAAGAGATCACAGAACCATAAGATGCAATAGCCATATTGTACCTTAGAATCAAAATGCAGTGAGGAATCTGAAGAGCACTTTAAATGGGTCTAGTTTTTTCTCAAGATTAATAGTCATTATTTAGGGTCCTGCTCTCCAACATATGTTATATCTGCACCAAGAAGCAGCTGTGGTACTCAGTAAAAGGCACTATTCAGTGTCAGAAGGGCTGCCACAACCAAGGGACTCAGTTCTCCACCCAAGTGCAAAAATAATATCACTCACAAAGGAGTCAGATTTAATTATAAAAGCCTTAAATTATCTAAAATGCAGCAGATATATGTTTTTCTCAAACATGTTTAAAGTATCCAATAGAACTTCATTGTGGGCTGATGTAGACTTGAATTTAGAAACTATAAAACAACTGTAGCTGAAATATTTTCTCATACATTTTAGTGAACAGGTTTCTTTTTTTTATCATTTATTTATGTATTTATTTTAAAAGCTTCAAAGTGGTTTGTTTTTTTTTAAGATATCAAGTGTATTTGATTTGCAGGAGAAATATGAGGGAAGATCAAGTCAGTATAAGAAAGACTGTGGGGTCCTGGAGTATGTCCAGAGGAGAGCAGTGAGGCTGGTGAGGAGTTTGGAGAGCATGTCATACATACAAGGAGTGGCTGCAGGACCTGCTAGGGGTGGGGTTGTTTAGTCTGGAGATGAGAAGGCCAAAGGGAGATCTTATTGGAAAGGAAGTTGTAGTGAAGCTGGCATTGCTGTCTTGTCTCAAGTAATTAGCAATAGGAAATGGGCTTAAGTTGTGCCAAGAGAAGTTTAGATTGGGTACTAGGAAAAATTTCTTTACTGAAAGAGTTGCGAAGCATTGGAACAGGCTGCACAGGGAGTTGGTGGAGTTGGCATCCCTGGAAGCATTCAAGGAGTGTGTAGATGTGGCATTTCAGGATGTAGCTTAGTGGTCACACTAGTTGGGTTGTCATTGGACTCAATGATATTAAAGGTCTTTTCCGACCTTTATGATTCTATGATTAGAAATTAGGTTGGTACTAAGGCAAGATTGTGTAGTAAATATGGAAACTAATAAAGTAATAAGTAATAATAAAATATGAACAATCAGGAAATATTAGAATAGAAGATATTTAAGCTAATATCCATGAAATTAATGCTAATTATCTATTTCAACTTTTTTAAAGAGCCTGAGATCCAGGAAGAAGTGATTCACAATAAATGCAGTCAAGCAAATGCCATGGCATTTCTTGGCTGTCTTCTATGGCTTAGCCAGTGCAGGTACTTGTTCAGTCATTCATAAGGACAAAAAAAAAATAATAAAAACAATAACTTGATAAAAAAATAATTGCACCAGAGGTCAAGGGAGGCTGTAGCCAGGTGGGGGTTGGTCTCTTCTTCCAGGTAACCAGCAACAGAACAAGGGGACACAGTCTCAAATTGTGCCAGGGGAGGTATAGGCTGGATGTTAGGAGGAAGTTCTTCCCAGAGAGAGTGATTTGCCATTGGCATGGGCTGCCCAGGGAGGTGGTGGAGCTCTTGTCCCTGGAGGTGTTCAAGAAAAAGCTGGATGAGGCACTTAGTGCTATGGTCTAGTTGATTGGATAGGGCTGGGTGATAGGTTGGACTGGATGATCTTGGACATCTCTTCGAAACATATTGATTCTATGATTACATCATACTTAAGAGCACATTAATAGCAGTGTTGTGTGTTCTGGAGCAGTTAATTCCAAAAAAACCCACAAAGCTCAGCCTAGCAGAGCTGGTCTCTTGAGTACATCTGCTGAATTGCTTGCAAGCATAGATGGTCCTTCTCCAAGGGTGTGAATACAGTATTTATCCCGTAATTCACTGCAGTAGTACCATCAATTAAAAAAGTGTTACACACCTAATCTCTGAAGCAGCAGGCAGCTGCTGGTGCTGCCAAGCATGGGATAGGCCCTGGCAGTAAGACCTGGGGTATTCGGTTCATCCAGTGTCCTCCCACCAGCCACGGGAGGTCCTCCACCACCCCCATTCCACTCCTTCTGGCCATGTTCACTGGATGCAATTTGGCACTGAATAAACACCTGTATACTAAACGATGAGGAGGATATAATGGTTTTAAAAGCATGGCCTGTCAATGTGGGAAGTTTAGCACTGTGCAACCACGTGAATAGTGGTGGGGCTGTGCTGAAGGAAGAAGGCAGTGGTGGACAAATCTGGTAACCATGACTAACACATCAGCCCTTGCCCAGAAGCAAAGTGAGCGGATGGAGACACTAACAAGGGAACAATGATCAGACTTGAGACAAGAACACACCCATGAGGGAAAAATGCAAGGCCTGGATGCCTCTGGTGAATGTTTGACAAAGCCAAAGAAGAATTTAGAAATGGACAGTGCTCACTATCTAATTACATGTTAAGTCTTCTTTGGAATAAATCTATCAAGAGCTGGCACGGCAACACTGAAAACAGTATTTGCCTGTGGTGGGATTTTTGTTGTTGGTTGGTTGGCTTGGTGTGTGGGGTTTGTTGTTGTGGGATTTCTAAGGGTTTGTCAGTTTGGGGCTTTTTTGGATAGGTTTGTTTTTTTTCTTTCCCAAAGAGGGAAATGAGCCTCAGAGGTCTCACGTAGCTCCCTCTGAAACTAGGCCTTTTGACTGACTTCAGTAAGAGTTGGACCAGGCTCAAGCAGTCTAGAAATGATGCATGGAAAAAAAATATCAGTTTACTGAAATAGTGTGTGTCGTGACTGTCTGCTATAGTAACTAACAACAAGAGAAGGCTGCTTGTCTGTTTTCTGAAGGACGATGAAGAATAATTTCTCTTGCTCTTTACACAGACTCCCTATTTTTAAAAAAATATAAAACAGAGGCCTGAAGTGAGATTTCAGTGGTTCAGCCAGAGGTGTACCTAGGCTAAACTGTAATGGCTACAGCACAGTTACTCAGATTAAGCCAATCTGGAGAAGTCAAAGAGCTGACCTATGGCATCTGTAGCGCAAGTGCCTTACATGACTGTAGTCCACTATAGTGCCACAAATGTACTCAAAATTTTGATTACCCTTGCAAATTTATTGTCTTCTGTGAATGTTCTCTATTAATGGAAGGGACTCAGTTTTATTATACTGTTTGATATCCTTCAAGGCATACAAAATTCGTGCAATTACATCAGACTAAAGGAGCATCGCTATGGCAGTATTTACAGAAGGAGCATCACTATGGCAGTATTTACAGGTTCTTTGGACCACTCTTAATTATCAGTTCAACAAGTCTAAGTTCCTGTGCTGGTTTGAGACTAATTTTTGCTGAGAGAAATTAAATCCTTAGCTGTGAGAAGAAAGAAAAAAAAGCAACAGTAATCCATATGCCTCAGTTTTCTGCTGAAAAATGCAACTAGTCAAAATATAGCTAAGACAGGAACTTCTCACACACTTCTTAGCTCTCACTTGGAGCTATGCCTTCTTTCTGGCAGTCTGGTCCCTGTGGCTGACTCTGCCTTCAACTCTCTATCTAACCCCTTTTTCCTCTAACCTCCTCATCGTCTTTTTTTTTGACATCTCACCTCAGATATCCAGATTTATCACGTGAGGTATATGTGGGTTCATCTGGTTACTTCTGAAGGGAGAGAAAGAGGGAGGGGGAAAGGGGTTTGGGATGGGAGCCCTGCTGGGGACTTTGATTGTTTCTGGTAGGGATATTGTGTTTCTGTGTATATGTTTGTGTATATATGCCTGTAAATTGAGNGGGGGGGGGGGGGGGGGCAGGTAACACCCAAACCATCACAGTTCCAGTCACAGCTGAGAGGTAACCTGGTTGGAAAAGGCTTCATCTCCCCTTTTGCTATCTTGATGCTGTTGTACACAACCATACCAGTGCAACCAAAAACACAGGACATACCAAGAAATATTCTAGTCTAAATATTCTAAAAATATTAGAGAATGGCTAGAGAAGTAAGAACACATTGTGCCAAACTCACAGCTTTGTAATATTTAACTTTAAAAAAAAATCAGAATTCAGTTATTTCTTAAATGTGGTTCAGAGCCTTAACACATCTAATAACTGTGGATCAATAGGCTCATTGCCCTACAGTGTATCACAGCACCAGCAAATACCTATGTTATGAAACTAAGTGAATTTACTGGAGTGTAAACCCCCTGTGAGTTGTCTGTAATCAGCCAGAAGGCCTTCGGGGTAGGAGAATTAATGTATTTTAATATTTTAGGTTATCTTCCATATGGCATAATGCTATATTTTGTCTGTATATGTGAGTGCAAAAGCAAATGTAGGAGTTTTTTTCCTAGAAATAAATCTCACTTAGCAGAACCTCACCTGCCTTCCCATGTCCCTTACCATCTACTGCTTCAAAGTCACAGCAAAATTTAGAAGAGTGTGAATCTACACATAGTATTAATGTCTGTAAAGTTGAATTAGGTTGTTTCAGAATTTTTACAGTGTTGAAATGTCTGTTCCATTTCATTTTAGAGGACTTGGCCACTTAAAAAGCACAATATCTCTAAAAGAATTTTCCACACTTTTGAGGTGCCTATTACTGAATCACAAAACATCATGCTTGAGGCTCCATATTGTCACAAAACAGTGCTAAGCCAGTTTACCTCTAAAGTATCCTTTCATGGAAATAACAGTACTGTACCCATCATCTGCAGTCTCTATTTGGGTTAACGTACACAAGAACACGATTCCTAGTAGGAGTAGGTGAAGTGTGATGCCAAAAGGGAAAAACACATACACATTCAAATTTATATAGATATCATACTGTCTCCTGCAGAGCATTACAGAGAATTTTTAATAACTCCTCCAGCTCAGAGGAATAGTTGTGCAAAGGCAGCAGAGAGAAGGCATCCTGTGCTGCATTTTCAAGTCTTGATCAATAGTTGGGATTTCACCTGTTTCACCTTCACAGGTGCCTTCCTCTTAGCTTTTGCACAGTGAATTGTGCAGCAGAGGTGACAGTGACAGCTCTGGCAGGAGGCCACACAGGCTTCCTGCATTCCACTGTATCAGATGGAGTGAACTTTATGTCAGAAACGAGACTGGAGTTTTTTTTTTAATCAGCATTAGATAATGTCCACCATTAAAAAAAAAGAAAAGAATAGGTTGCTAATGACTTAAATTCAGATTTACTTCATGGATTGTACAGACTAGAACAGCAAGAGCCTGCATTTGTGCTCTCAGTGAAACATTTTTGAAAGACAGACTTTTTAAGTGAAAGGCTGAAAGTCTGCACTATCATCACTTCGTTAAGAGAGCCTGCAGCCTGACTATCACACATCAGCTGTTGTGTCCCTTTGTAATAAAATTATTATTTACTACTACAGAAAAAATAAACAGCATTGCATCTTTGATCTGTCTCAGCGAAGTAGCAAAATACAAAGAATTATAGTGGCATTGATGTACTTAGCTGGGCCTATTGGTTTTTCTTTCTTCATAAAGAAATTTATCCTTTAAAAACAAGTTAGATGATAGACCACATTTTGTACCATTTTTTCCTCAGAATCCTAGAGTTAATAATCCGCTGCTGATATTGTAATTAAGTTATTGAAGCACTGATGCTGTGAACAAGAGGGTGAAATTTACAGAAGAAAATTCTCTTTCCTGAGACATTCTGTCCAGGTAAATAGATGAATTTTCTTGGTGGAGACTGTGAAAAATGCCTCTTAAAGATCTTTTCTCCTTCCTTTTCTATATAGACATGTGGGAAAGTACATTTTGCAGGAATGTTGAAAACTGAAAAAGTGAGTTTCACAGATGCAGGCTTACTGGCAGGAAAATAGAGACTATTGAGGAGCTTCTATGCAGTTCTGTTAGCACTATAAGGCATGGCAAGCACTTGCTTGTGCTGTGGTGTGGCCATGCACTGTGTCTCAGGGTGGTACAGCCTGCACTGGCTCTGCTCCTGGTCTGTATGAGCTTCAGATTTTGCAAAGCCTTAAGCTGAAGGAGAAAGAGTTTGACAGTATGAGAAGCAAGTGAAAGACACAACAGCAGGTGATTAAATCCAAATAGTAGATAGTTTTTACTGAATTTTCATGGAGAAATCAGGGAACTTAGCATACCAAATGGTTGAATTCAATCATTTAATCATTCCCATACACCATCCCTACATAGCTCAATATAGGTCATGTTCTCTGTATTCCTCAAAGCCTAGAACTAATCTTTCACCCCATGACACATATTTTTGCATAGATCTCCTTGAATTAATTTTTCAAAGTCCTCGTTTTGGATTATTGCCTAGTTAAATGTATAATGCAATAGTGCTATCTATAGAATCATAGAATGGTTTAGGTTGGAAGGGACCTCAAGGATCATCCAGCTCCAACCCCCTGACATAGGCAGGGACACCTCCCATTACAGCAGGTTGCTCAAGGCCTCATCCAGCCTGGCTTTAAATGCCTCCAGGGAGGAAGCATCCACAACCTCCCTGGGCAACCTGTTCCAGTGTCTCACCACCCTCACTGTAAAGAACTTCCTCCTAACATCCAGTCTAAATCTCCCCTCCTCCAGCATAAACCCATTACCACTCATCCTGACATTACTAGACCTTGTCAATAGTCCCTCCCCAGCCTTCCTGTAGGCTCCCTTCAGATACTGGAAAGCCACTATAAGGTCTCCTCGAAGCCTTCTCCAGGCTGAAGAGCCCCAACTCTCTCAGTCTGTCCTCAAAGCAGAGGTGCTCCATCCCTCTGATCATCTTCGTGGCTCTCCTCTGGACCCGCTCCAGCAGTTCCATATCCTTCTTGTGTTGTGTTTCGTACTTTTATTCCTGATACTTTCTTTTCAATCTGACTTCTATTTTTAGTGGACAAATACCATGCATAGTGCTAAGCTTTGTTCAAAAACACACTAAAGCTAAAAGAGATTTGGATGTTTTTTGCTACAGTGTTTCCTGACTGAACTAACATCACTGTCTTCATTCCCATAGATCACATAATTTATACTTTTAGAGTCTTGGTTGATTTTCTACATTCAACAACAACAAAAAAACATAACAGAGGAAACAAATAATAAAGCAGTGTAGTAAACAAAAATATAATTTTCTGTTTGTCTTAGTTCTAGTTTAAATTTTCCAGAGACTCAAACATAGTTAATAGATCCAATAACTATTTATAGGATGCCTTTCCCTCTTCAAAGAAAAGGAATTAGTGATAGAGAGGAAAAGGTAAAACACACACAAATAAATAGTCTCACTTTGATTTGGAAGTTAAAAGAGAAAACTTTAGCAATAAATAAGAGGTATTTGAGGTAGGGAAGTCACAAAGAGGTATAGGGAAAGGAAAACAAGATACAAAATGTATATATACAACCAGATTGATGGCAGTGGGTTTTGTCCACCAGCCACGTGGTAAAACAAAGAGCAGCAGGAACAGGAGGATGATGCCAGCAGGCAGGGCAAAAGAGACCAAAAGAGGAAGTTCCTCTGTTTTTATAGGAGGCTAGACAGAAAGTGGGAGTGGGCTAACCTCTACACCTAGGGTCAGGCTCAAGATCCATCCCCGGGGAGGAGTCAGGAGAACCTGGGGTCAGGATCAAGACCGCTCCCCCAGGATGGTTAACCCTTTACACTATTGTATTTGATCAGAAAATTTGGTTTTAATTTTGCTTATTTCTCAGAACAGAAATCAAACAGAATCACACAATGTTAGGGGTTGGAAGGGACCTTGAAAGATCATCTAGTCCAACCCCCTGCCAGAGCAGGATCACCTACAGTAGATCATGCAGGAATGCATCCAGGCAAGTCTTAAATATCTCCACAGAAGGAGACTCCACAACTCCCCTAGACAGCCTGTTCCAGTGTTCTGTCACCCTCCAAATGAAAAAAAAAGTTCCTCATGTTCACATGGAACTTCCTATGTCTCAACTTCCACTCATTGCCCTTGTCCTGTCATCAGGCATCACTGAAAAGAGCCTGTCTCCATCCTTTTGATGCTCACCCTTTATATATTTATAAACATTAATAAGGTCACCACTTTGTCTTCTCCAAGCTAAAGAGCCCCAGCTTCTTCAGTCTCTCTCATAAGGAAGATGTTCCACTCCCTTAATCATTTCTGTAGGTCTGCACTGGACTCTCTCAAGCAGTTGCCTGTTGTTCTTGAACTGAGGGGCCCAGAACTGGACTCGGTATTCCAGATGTGGCCTCATCAGGGCAGGACCTGTCTGGATGCATACTTCTGCGACCTGAGATAGATTGTATGGTCCTGTTCTAGCAGGGGGTTGGACTCAATGATCTCTTTGTGTCTCTTCCAACCCCTAACAGTGATCAGAGAACCTTTCTCAACCTATTAAGCACACCCTTTCTAATACAAGAGCACATTGCTGGCTCATGGTTGTGCTTCCATCCACTAGGACTTCCAGGCCCTTTTCCCCTTCTCTATCCATCAGATCAGTCCCCAACCTATACTGGTCCACAGGGTTGTTCTTTCCAAGGTGCAAGACTTGCCCTTGTTGAATTTCATTACATTTCTCCCTGCCCGACTCTCCAGCTTGTCTAAACCTCGCTGGATGGCAGCACAACCCTCTGATGTGTCAGCCACTCCACCCAGTTTTGTGTCATCAGCAAACTTGCTGACAGTGCACTCTGTGTCCTCGTTTGAGTCGTTGATAACTATATTGAGTAGTACTGGACCCACTACTGACCTCTGAGAGACTCTGATAGATACAGGCCTCCAACTAGACTCTGTCCCACTGACCACAACTCTCTGACTTCTTTACTTCAACCAGTTCCCAATCCACCTCACTACCTGATCATCCAGACCACACTGCCTCAGTTTAGCTGCTTTGAGAGACGGTGTCAAATGCTTTACTGAAATCAAGATAAACCACATCCACATCCACTGCTCTACTATCATCTATCCACCTGCTTATGTCCCCATAAAAGGCTATCAGGTTGGTCAAACATGACTTTCCCTTGGTAAAACCATGTTGACTGCTCATAATGGCCCTCTTGCCCTTGATATGGCCAAGGACAGGGCCAAAGATAAGTTGTTCCATTACCTTTCCCAGGGTGGAGATGAGGCTGTCTGCTCTACAGTTATCTGGGTCCTCCTTCTTAGCCTTTTTGAAGATCAGAATGATGTTTGCCTTCCTCCAGTCCCCAGGCACCTGACTTGCCAAAGACAGTGGAGAGTGGTCTGGCAGTGACCTTTGCCAGCTTCCTAGGCACCCACAGGTGCATGCCGTCAGGATCCATGGATTTATGGATGTCGAGATTACTTAACTGTTTCCTAACCCAGTCCTCAGCAACCAAGGAAAACTCCTCCTTTGTCATGTCTTCCTTTGGGACCTCAGGAGTCAGGGGCTCCTGAGGGCAGTCTCCAGCAGTGTAGATGGAGACTTTGAGACATTCAATAGCTCTGCTGCCTTTGTATCCTGTCACCAGGGCACCCATCTCATTCAGCAATGACCCTACATTTTCTCTAGTGTTAGCTTTTCCTGCAATATATTTGAAGAAGCCCATTCTGTTGTCCTTGACATCCCTTGCAAGATTAAATTCCGAGGAGGACTTAGCCTTCCTAGTTTTTTTGTTTGTTTGTGGTTTTTTGTTTCATTTTTTACAGAACAGTGGGGACTGGAAGGGACCTCAAAAGATCATCCAGCCCAACCCTTCTGCCAGAGCAGAGTCACTTTTTTTTTTTTTACAGTCTAATTTTCTTTATTTATTTCTATCCCACTTCTCCCCCATTTCCCTCCTTTCCTCTACATGTCCTATTTCCCCCCATCTTCCTTCTTTTCTTTCCATCTCCTTCCTTTCCTCTTCATCTTCCTCTTTCCCTCCCATCTTCCTCCTTTCCTCTGAGTCTCCCTCCTTTTAGCACCACTTGCCCTTTTCTACCATATCTGCCTGTTTCCCACCCTACACTGTGTTTTCCCCTTTTTTGCCCCCAAACCCAGAGCACCTGGGTTCTGTTGAAGTCTCTTCCTACCCCAGGTGTGACCACTTTGCCCTCCCTGCCCACTCCCCTATTTAATCAGCCTCAGGAAAGGCAGAAGCCCTAAGCTGTGCCCAACTGGGCAGAGGGATCCTCCTCCCATCATCACTGGTGAGTCTGCTGTGGTGCACACTGGGTGAAATGGGAGTGGGATCTAAAGGCCGGGGGGCCTGGTGGCCCCCTGGCTAGGTAGGACTAGGCTTGATGGTTTATTAATTTTGATATTCAGGAATCTCACCGCAGACCATATTTTTTTTAATAATAGTTTCTTTGCACAGTCATGGAAAGTATTACACAGAGAGGAAAAATGGGGAGTCTAGAACACTTAAGAAATAACTGGCAATAATATAGCAAACACTAAACTATTCTGGAAAGAGAATCTTGTGGCCAATATGCTACTCACCCTCAAGGGAGACCCAAGAGGTTCCTTTCTGCTAAGGCAGAAGACTCAATAGAATTTAGTTATAGAGAGGATAATAAATATTTACTCACAAAATATTACCTCTGGATTCTCAGGACCGACATATTGTTTCCAGACAGTACCCAAACACTTGAAGGGAGTTCTGTTGGTGTCTTAATGGCTGTTGAGGCTTCTTGATCTTCCTAGGCTCTAACAAGGTGCTGGGAAAGAGGCAGTCAATCTCTGACCTGGTCCTAGTTCCTCTGGGACTCCAAACTTGGCACAGAGGTTTCAAGAGGTGCAAGCAAGATACCTTGCAGATGTGCAGAGAGCACAATGTCAGTGGCACTTCTTGGCACATTGTGAGGCAAAGCACATTGTCAGAGCAGAGCACACTGCTTGCAACTTAGCTCCATTTACCTTATTTGCCCTAGCATAATGGCTACTTTGTCCACAGAGGTTCACCAAGCAGAATGGCACTTTACTAAAACTGTTCATATTAGGTAAAACCAGGGCTTGCTTGCCTTTATTTGGGCAACACACTAACAAGTCCATAAGCACCTGTGGGTACCTGTGTATCACTTTAGGAGGGGATGTAATGCCCCAAGCCTTTGTTTTCCTCCCACTCCTGTTTCTCCCATCAGCAGAAGAGTGGAGCAAGCCAGGACGTGTTTTAGGCAAATTGGCCTTCCACAACAGATGGTCACTGTAACATCACCCATGGACACTAGTTGGGCTTCCTTACTTAGACTGAACTCCTTTATGTTTAGCTGCTTCTTTCTGCTCACTTATGATATACTTGGCTGAACTGGAAGCTCATAGGGGAGTAGTGTTGTCATAGAACTGGTTTGGTTGGAAAACCCCTCTAAAATCATCAAGCCCAACCTTCAACCCAGCACCACTGTGGCCATTAAACCATGTATCAAAATGCCATGGCCACACATTGCTTGAACACCTCCAGGGATGGTGATTCTGTCACCTCCCTGGGCAGCCCATTCCAATGTCTGACCACTCTTGCAGCAAAGAAATTGTTCCTCGTGTCCAACCTCCACCTCCCTGACAATTTCCTCTCATTCTGTCACTTGAAGCTTGGGGGAAGAGCCCAACCCCCACCCCACTCCAGTCTCCTTTCAGGGAGTTGTAGAGAGCAATGAGATTTCTCCTCAGCCTTCTGTTCTCCAAACACAGCCAGTTCCCACAGCCACTCCTCACCAGCCCTGTTCTCCAAACCCTTCACTAGCTTCATTGCCTGGACACACTCCAGCCCCTCAACATTCTTCTTGGCATGAGGGCCCCAAAACTGAACCCAGGATTTAAGATGTGTCCTCACCAGTGCCCAGTACAGAGGCACCATCCCTTCCCTGCTCCTGTTGGCCACACCAGTGCTGATCCAGGCCAGGTTCATGTAAGGTGTCTGAGTTGGGGCTGGGAATGCTTGCTCATCTGTGTTCTGGTCTGTGTGGAGCACAGACAGCTCTGTAGAGCTGTTTTGAAAAGCTTCCCATCTTTGCTTAAGCTCTGTGGGTAGTACTCAACAGAATCATGAAATTACTCATGTTGGAAAAGACCTTTGAGATTGAATCCAACCTAACACCTTCTAATTTACGGAATCACAGAACTTCAGAGGTTGGAAGGGACTTCCAGAGATTGAGTCCAACCTCCCTGCAAAGAAGCAAATCAAGAGGTGTGATGTCAAGCTGGTCTAAGGAGATCAAGATTGGGCAGAGCAGCCTGGTCTAGTGGGAGGTATCTCTGCCCATGGCAGGAGGGTTGGAACTACAGGATCTTTAAGGTCCTTTCCAACCCAAACCATTCTATTCTTATCTCCCTACATCCTCTGACAACAGCCTTATTCTCTTCCTAAATGGTCAGCCCCTCCTTCCGTGATCTGTAGACTCTCTTTTTCCACTTGAATTTGCCCAGAAGTTCTCCACTTGCCCATGTGGGCCTAGTGGTTCCCTTTCTGGATTTCCTACTATTGTCTGTTGAATTTTTGTTGTGTTGTCTATTATTTCTTTTTTCAAATAAATGAACTTAATGCCAATAGTTGATGGCCATCCTATCAATAGTGATGCAAAAAACTCTAAAGCAGCTCTGTCTCGGAGCATACACATTCACTTCAGTAAGTGAAGTTTTCCTTTGAATGTCTCATAACTATGTCTATTTAAATATCAATTCCAATGACATCTTTCATGAGAAACATATATGCATGTACATATGTATACATACACTTTTTTTCTCTGCTCACTTCCATTGATCAAGGGGCAAAAGAGCAAAATCCTATTTCACTTTAAAGAAACTTTGACCATATCCTAGGCTTGCAAATATGCAGTGTCACAATAATTGATAATGAATACATATAGGGAACTGAAAAACAATGTGATTCTTATGGAGATTCTAAAGAAAACTATGATGAAAAATGAAGAGTCATCCAAGAAGTAAAACTGAGTGATATATTAGTAACTAATAAGGATTTCCTTTGTGCTGTATGTTAATTGATATTCATTTGCATTCACAACTTCTTTATAGGATGCATGCCTTATTACTAGAGAAACTGAGGTAGCAGAAGAAGTTCACAAGATCTAACTCAGAAAAACAAATGAACAAACACCACTCATTTTGGTTCAAGAGTTCCTGGTATGACAATCAAATATCTATGCCAGGCCAAATGATATGGACCAGTCTGGTGTAACCCAAAAGGAACAGAACTGCTGCTACCTGTAAAGACTGCTGAATCCATAGGCAGGATATAATGTCCTTTCCAGTGCTACCTGAAGTGGTATTCAGCTGGGGTGGATGTAATGCATCTGTCTCCTACGCAAATATCTCATTTTTTTATATATTGTAAAATGAAGAACAGTAATACCTGCTTTTATGGTTGAAATAGCAAGCTTTTGAATTATATTTCACCAGAACCAACACTTATTTGCTCAGTTGTCTGAAGTGAGGTAGCCAAACAACCCGGGTGAGCTCTTCGGGCATATTAGGGCCATATTTTATAAAGTTCTTTAGAAACCTGAAGATGTAAAGAGACAGGCAGCCCACTGACAGAGGCATATTCTGCCAGTTCAGTTACTTATCAACACCTTCCAGGAAAATCTAATTTTCATCTTTGAGGACCTAAGTCATAGAAATGGCTAAACACTTTAGATAAAATGCTATTCTATCTGAAAAGGCACTTTTTCATCAGATTCAAAGCATTTCACAGAGATACATGAAAGTGTTAATGACATCTTCTACAACTGAAAGTGCCATGGATTCAGTTGAATCTGCTGCTATTCATGCCATGCTGCAGTCATGCCAGCCTCAAAAATGAGTGTTGGCTGGAGCAAAGTATTATGGGGCTTGAAGTTCAGATTGTAACATAGGAGTCTTCCCGTTCCAGTTGCTGCTTTTGGATCCTAGGTTTTTGGGTGTTGTCTTTTCCACAGGGTTGTTGGTGGGACAGGGAAGAATGGGGAAGTAGATTTCTGGCTTGGGCTTTTGGCTCAGTTGCTTCTGCTTGCTGTTGCTTTGCACTGTGCTTTTTCTGCAAATAGGCTATGGTAATTATGCATTTTGTACTATATTTATCTGATTTTGCTCAAGAAATGCTATTCTTATTTCTCTTTTTTCTTGTCTCTTTTCTTGAGTTTTCCCTCACTTCTGTTTTGGGAAAATAGGTTAACCCACTGGCTTGGTTTGATCAGTTTTGTTCCGATTTAAACTATTACAGGAAGTCAAAACAAGTTAGCTCACTCTTGTATCTTTATAGTTCATACATTCATTTTATACAAATAAAGTGAAAAGTATAAAATTGCCGTTTTCTTACATTTATTCTTGACAATTTATTACATAGAATAGAATCAACCAGGTTGGAAGAGACCTCCAAGATCATCCAGGCCAACCTATCACCCAGCCCTATCCAGTCAACTAGACCATGGCACTAAGTGCCTCATCCAGTCTTTTCCTGAACATCCCCAGGGATGGTGACTCCACCACCTCCCTGGGCAGCCCATTCCAATGGCAAATCACTTTCTCTGTGAAGAACTTCCTCCTAACATCCAGCCTATACTACCCTTGGCACAACTTGAGGCTGTGTCCCCTTGTCCTGTTGCTGGTTGCCTGGGAGAACAGACCAACCACCACCTGGCTACAGCCTCCCTTCAGGTAGTTGTAGACAGCAATGAGGTCTACCCTGAGCCTCCTCTTCTCCAGGCTAAACAACCCCAGCTCCCTCAGCCTCTCCTCACAGGGTTTGTGTTTATAATAATATAAAAATCTAGACAAGTGTACTACATTGCAGTATTTTTAAAAGATTAGATGGCAATTGAACGTTTTGGTTCTCCTAAGCTGAAATTTTAGTTCCAGAGGAAATTCTGAATTTGTTTTCTAAGGGAAATCCTTTAACTTTTAAAGAGAAACTTCAGGACTTTTGTCTTCAGATTTTAGAAAGTAAAGAAAAGATACTCCAGGAAAAAGAGTCTTCTGTTACAAAGAGGATATTCAATTTCAAGTAATGCTTGAATTTATAACTTCTGAAAACAATAGGAACATGAGTTTACTTACTTTTGTGTCAGTGGTGAAAATCAACATTTTAAAAGTTAGTGCTGGTTATGATACTGATTGTGAGGGTTTTTTACATCAACAAATAGAGGGTCAAGGGAGTTAATTTCCTTAACTTGATAAAGGCTATGAGATATGAAATATGATTTCAAATGGTGTTAGTGAGACTTTGTGGAATGTGTACCACAGCTGAAGTGCTGAGATAGAAGTTTATAGGCTGTTCAGAAGAGATATGCAGAGATGTTAAGGTGAAGTTATCACACTGTATGCAAGAGAGTGGTTTGATTATGTGCCTGAGGGAAAGGATGCCATCCAGAGAGATCTGGATGATCACAAGAATCGGGCCCACGTAAACCTCATAAGATTCAAGAAGGCCAAGAGCAGGACTCTGCACCTGGGTTGCAACAACCCCCAGTGTAAATGCAGGCTAAGAGGCGCAAGGATTGAAAGCAACACTGCAGAGAAGGACTTGACTCATGGATGAAAAGCTGGACATGAGCCAGCAATGCATGCTTTCTGTCTAGAAGGGCAAGTAAATTCTGGTTTGCATTAGAAGCAGCATGGCCAGAATGTTGAGAGATGTCATTCTGCTCCTCCACCTCACTCAAGCGAGACTCTGTTTGGAGTAGTGTGTCCAGGCCTGGAGTTCTCAGTGCAGAAAAGACATAGATGTGTTGGGAGAGGTCCAGAGGATGGCCTCAAAAATAATTAGAGGGATGGAACATCTCTTCTGTGAAGATAGGTTGAGAGAGTTGAGATTGTGGGGCTTTGGGATATGATTTATGGTGAACCTTATAGAGTAGGGTTATCAGTTGAACTTGGTGATCCTGAGTGTCTTTTCCAACCTGAATGTTTCTGTGATTCTATGATTCGAACTCCATAAGAGAAAGCTCCAGAAAGATAACATTGCAGCCTTTCAGTATGTAAGGGGCACCTATAAGAAAGATGGAGACAGATGTTTTCAGTAGTGCCTGTACTGGTAGGACAAGGAACGATGTTTTAAACTGAAAGAGGGTCGATTTAGACTAGCTATAAGGAAGACATTTTTTACAGTGACAGTGGTGAAACAGTGGAACAGGTTGCCCAGAGAAATGATAGATACCCCATCTCTTGACACATTCAAGAACAGGTTGGTTCTGAGGAGATTCTGAGCAACCTGATGTAGTTGAAGAAGTCCCTGGTCATTGCAGGGGGGTTGGACTAGATGGCCTTTAAAGGTCCCCTCAAACTATTCTATGATTCTTTGTAATATTCCTGCAGACTTCAAAGAAATCAATTAGCTTAATGCTAAGTACTTTTAAAAATCTCATTCTCTTTCTGTTCACAGTCAGTATAATGGGGAAAGTTATTAGAATATCTATGCTACAGAGATATTCTGAAGCTTTGATTACATTTTAGGCAATAATTCAGTGTTCTGAGATGGGAAAATGGAGAGAAATTACATCCTCCTGTGCACTAGAGCCTCTGTCTGTAGATTGTGAAGCTGTAGCTACATTTACCATTAGAAAACCTGAAACTTTTAGCTCCCCACCATGTGATGTGGAGCTGAATGTCTTTCTCTCCAAGTTGTGAAGTGTGGGAAAGACATATATTTGATGCGCTCTATGTTCATGTTTTATAATGGGATTTCCAGTAGTGTCTCAGTCTTCAGTCTTTAATATTATTCCTCTAGGATTCTTTCTGTCAGCCTATTGTATGTGTTCCTTTAACTGCTCATTACCTGTGCCATCTCAGAAGACCTTCTTGTTTCAATATCTCAGGCACTTTTATGTTTGGTATTTTCATCATTTCCACTGGTGCCTTTAGAAATACTGTTTCTGATCAAGCATGATCCAGAATGACAACAAATACATTTGGGGAAGGATATACATCCTAGGACACTTACATTTAGAAGAAAAATTACTTAAACATTTCCCTCATCCACTAAAAATAAAAAGGCCTTCAAGTTGTGACAATGTCAACCTGTCTAGAATCCCTGAAGTACAAAAGCCCTGTGGCATTGGAGTGGTTGGGAGAATAACCACTACTCCTTCCCTGATCCTTCTGAGACGCACACTAGAGACAGCATGCATCATCCCACTTTTGTGAAGACCGTTCAAGATAATCCCCACAAGGCAAAGGTAGATCAAATCTGCTGCATCTGCCCTTAAGGGACTGAGAGGGCAGGGTCACTCAGCAGCAGGCATTCTGGTAATCCCACAAGGAGAAGGGGATTTCTCTGAACAGCTCCAGAGTTGGTGAGGGGGAGTTACGATCCACAGACATGTCATTTGGTCAGAAGGTTTTCAGCCAGAGCTCACATATGACAACTGTCAACCTACTCAACAACGAAACAAGATGGGTTGTGTCAGCACACAGCTGCAGCCATGCTACAAAACAAAGAAATGTCAGCCACCTCAGCAGGTGATAATGGGCTAAGAAGAGGTCATAACTTCTGGTTAAAACCCTGGTTTGCTGCTTTGGTTAATCTACATCTCGAAGATCTTTGCGGTCAAGCAAGTTAGAAACCAGTCTGGCTTTAAATGGATTGCATCAATCTGAGCAGAAAGTGCAAGGCATGGTATGACAATAATACAGTTGAGCTTTGAACTTCAAAATAAATTTTGGTAACTTAGAGTGTCCAAAGTCTGGCAAACATCTACCCATGAAATGTACTGTGAGATGTTAAAAAAATAAATACTTTTCTAAGTTGTTTAGCTGAATTCTGAGTAAATGGCACCTCAGAGTTTTCAAATTTACAAGTGAATTTTTTTTTTTAAATGTCACCTGGAGGACTATTTTAATCTTATTTTTCTGGAGCAACAGAATAGTTAAAAGCTGCAGAAGAATAAGTACCACTCTAAAAATGCAACAACTATAAAATCTCAAGGTTCTTGTGCTTCTGACTTTAAAATGCCTAATGCAACTGGCATTAATATATTATTGTTTTAATTGGAATGGAGGCTTGTAGGTGAATTCTCATGTGTTATTGCCTTGTTTCTGTTTCAAATATCTTTGTCTTAGAATGGATAATTTGTCCTAAACTTTATATATAGATATCACATTTTGATGTGCAAAAGTGGCTGCACTGGGGGAGCAGATAAGATAATCTTTACCTATGTGCTCTCTGCCATGTAGGTTGTTTTATAGTCATAAAGAGTTGTGATTTATGATTCACCAAGGTGAAATTATGTTAAGAAATTTCAAACACCTCCATGGCTTTTGAGTTTTTCTGACAAAATGAGACTTTTTCCTGATATGGACACTCTGCAATGTAAATAGATGCTAAAGAGGCGCAACAAGTTTCTTTGAGCTCTATTTCTTTTCTGTGATGCCAGACACGACTTCAGTACTCTATAGCCCTTACTCTGCAGGCACCTTTCCTTCTTTTCTTTTACATGACTCTTAGTTACCGTCTCCAGTATAGCAAAGAAAAAAAAAAAGAATCAAAACTTCCAACCTAGAAAAAGCAACGATTCAGAATTCAAAGAGTAGTTCTCCCGTCTGTGCAAAGTGATTGGCAAAACTTTGAAGTTTTTCCTGTCTGTTCCCTGCCTTCTTTCCTTCCCCAACAATCTCTCAGCCAAACATTTATGGTTATTCAGTTGACAGCCAATAAATAGCGAAGTGTTTGGGGGGGAAATCTGTACTTTTTTTTTAGAGGGAAACCTATAAAAGAAAGAGACGCGGAAAGAGAGAGAGGAGGAGAGAGAGCATAATCTGTACACCATCTGTTGCCTAGTGCAATTCATGCTGACACAGGGCTTTTTGACATTTTATACCTCGAATGCAAGCACATAGATCATTTCTACCTTGTACTTTTCCCGTCTCATTATCGGAATTTATTCCCTCGCTTTGTTGTTGGTGGAGTCCCTATTCTAATTGTTTCTTACATGTGCTGTAAATCTGTCCTCCAATCAGTAAAGCCCTGGAACATGAAACTGAGACCTAGCAATTTCCTTTGCTTACCAGTGCATCTGCTGGAGCGTAGTGTTGAAATAAAATGAAACATGTTTGCACTCTTTTTCTATCATACTGTAATGTGCCTTTCATTTTGCTCAAGGAATTTTTAATATTCAAGCCATACCCTGCACATGAAGTCATTTCCCTTCGATATAATTGTAATGGTAATATGCATGGCCTAACTGGCAGTGGCACAGCTGGCTGCTTGCCTGAGCCTCTGACTCAAAGACTTTAATTCTGTCATGCCTCATCTGGTTTTATGTACTCTTTTGTAGTTAGTTCACAAATTTATTCTAGGGTATCCATTGAGATGGGCAGGCCATTGACTTTTCTCTAAATATAGCACACTAAACTAATGAAGAGTACCAAATATGTGCATTGATAACCCATGCGCATACTGAATAGCAGTCAGATTGTAAGTCAATGTGCCTGTGTGGTCAGGACTTATTGACAGACGCTTAGGCCCTGATTGTGCAGAGATTTAGTGGCGGCGCATAAAGGTAAGCAGAGGCAAAGTCTTGCTTCATCTCTGCCTGCGGGATCTGCTGTCGCAAGTGGCAAAGGGTCTGCATGAGCTACATTAGCAGCCTGTTAGCCCACAGGGCCATTTAATGAATTAATAGCAGTGTTTTGTTTTGCAGCCTTTAATTAACTGAGTCTTTCTGCAAATCGCGGCACGGCCTCAGCCATAAGGAGCTCTTTAGCTATGTTTTCATGTGTAGGGCCAGAATAAAGTTCTTCAGCCTTACCTATGATGTTCTGATGCTTTGTGCACTTACCGTACCTCTTTCCCTGCATCTGTCACAGCCCAGAATGAATGCCTCCAAAGAAAGGTTCTGTGTTTACCTTTCCGCTTTCATCCTTTTCTTCTTTCACTAAGGCCCTCCATCTTTCTCCCTCTGTCTTCTAAAACAGTGTTTGTTTCAAGAAGCCAGAATATCTGACCCCTGCTTCCAATTACTCACTGGAAATATACTTCAATTGATGGTTACCATCTTCATCCATCCTCACCTTACCGAGCCTGCTGCTCTTTGTCTCCTCTCTGTTTGTCCATAATAACTTAAAGAGAAGATTTGCTTTTGTCTATAAAACCCAATGCACATCTACCGTGTTACAAGAGCAATAAAGTGTTATTTACCAGGTTTATGGATCACTCACTTTCAGTCTATCGTTCAAACGTAAGCCCCCTCTGAAAGTTAAAAGCTGTTGGTGTGAATCGATTTGGACTTCATTTTATGCTAGCTGAAATCAATGACCAAGCTTGTTTCTTGCTGCAGGAGAAAGGCCTTACTGGCTGCACACACTGCAGATTTTCTTCATTCAATGATCAAGCCATAATGCTGAAAAAAATACTGTTTGAACAAAAGATGTCATTCAACTTGAAGTAAAAATTTCGTTCAACTTGAAGTAAAAATTCTTGTATCGTGGGATAATTGTAACGTTTCTGAAGCGATGAAGTGAAATCTAAAAGAAAATGCTGACTTTAATATGACTTTAAAAGGAAAAAAAGATACCTTTCCCATAAAAATGAATTAACATACTTGATCTTTATTTACAAATGGAGTTCTTTTAAATTCACTCTTTTATTTTTCACCTTTAAAAAAGTTAAAAACTATCCTTGTATTAGGACTTAGGAAAGTTCAAAAATAAGTAAAGCAACCAGGTTCTGTCAACTCTGTATTTGCTACTACCATCAAGTGGGGATTCTGACAATTTACTATATAGAGCAGGTCTGATCCTTACTTCAGGATGCAGGAATAGATGAACAGAGAGAAGGCGATACTGTTACCTAGTCAGGTCTTGCCCTGGTTAGAAGCCAAACACAGATATAGTATACACTTAAACTAAAATACAGTCCTTGGTTTAAGTGCAACATAAAGGAACAGAGTTCCAGAAGAGTGTCTCAGCCCTCTTGAGAACATACTCTTCTTTCTTAAAGATTGTCTCAGGAATAGTAAGTGCCATAAACAAACTCAAGTTTTCTAATTTGAAACCTAGGAGCTGAATGAGGCAGACCTAAGAAAACTCCCAATGTAAGGGTTTAAATCCTCAAAAACTAATGCCAGTTTTCATCTGAAGCATCTACTGGTTTACTTGCCCACCTGGAAAAGTCAGACAACTTACCCACATGCTGCAGCTACTAAGAACTTAACTATAAGCACTTAGTTTGTAAAATCTTGCTTCTTTTCTCTACTGTGCCAATCTTTCCCCCTTCCTTCATCTCAAAAGAATCTAAATTTGGAGCGCCTGCCAAATAGCCACTTTCTTAATCTTTCTGATAATCCACACAACCGACTGATATGGTAATGAGGTACAGGAGTCAATTACATTTGGTGGAAGAACAAAAAAACTTCATTTAATGCCTCCCCCGTCTCTGAAATACTATCCTCACCCATGCTGTTCATACATACCCATGTCAAAGGTAGCCTAAGGAAAAAAAAACCACTTGTGTCTCCAGTACGTGCTCAGGATTAGAATTTTCCAGTCCCTGTTTCTCTGTTCGCTATTTATTTTCTTCATATCAGCTTTAAATATGAAGTAGGTTCCCAATGTTTACTTAAATTTTTCAGTTTTTAAAAATAGTATTGCAGGCATATGATTCTCATAAAGCATCCTGTGCAGGGGGAAAAGTAAGCCTAGAGGCAAATCCTGTAGCTCTCCAGACTGTGAAGACAGAATGGTGACAAATTGTATAAATATGTGAAAATTGTCCAAATGATGTCATGTATCTAAGCTTGCAAAAGACAGGAAGAATACTTGAGTGTAAGGTCAGCACAGACTCCTTCTTTGAATAAAATTGAGCAATTACATTCAATTTCCTTAAATTTATCACCAAGAAAAATGTTTTTCTTAATCTTCATCTTCATTTTACTTTTCAAGTATTTTAGAACCTACTGCATTATTACATCAGTGGAGGCCTCCAGTAAATTCAGGAAAACCCTGATAGGTAGGAGCATGCATTAGGCATGCTGCCTGTTGGAAAGGATTGGTAAAACAAGGCAGCATACCTGTGACCTACTACATGAAACTCTTCAGTGCACTTCAAATAGCAAACTGTAGAGCCTTGTAAAGGGGGTGGTGGTGGTGTGTTTGTTTTTCTTGACATGCAACAGTTGACATCACTGTAGAAAACTGCATACTGAAACATTCTATGGCTAGAGGACAAGAGTATGTTCTTGGGGCTCCAATTGGTCTGTAAATGCTTATACAGAAGCCTTTTTAATTTACATTACACAGGTCTCCATTTTTCTCCTTTTCTCTCTCTGTCCCTCCCCTCCTCTTTCAGTGTCGAGGTCAACCTTCTCCAATTATTTGTCTGCAAACCATTTCTGTCTTCAAGTTTACCCATTTACATTACATAGATCGGTGTCTGCTTGGGTCAAGCTGCTTTAACTTCCACTGCATCATTTTCTTACCTTGCAGTGCTTTGCTTCCTCTTCTGCTTTCACCCTCTATTCCTAACCCATATAGATTCGGAGACAGCAAATTAGTTTAAAAACAGAAAGAAAACCGAATCACTTCTGCTTTTCTGGCAAACTTCTAGCTACAGCCACAAGAAGATGGGTCTAGTGGAATGCCAGAAAGAAAACCGAATCACTTCTGCTTTTCTGGCAAACTTCTAGCTACAGCCACAAGAAGATGGGTCTAGTGGAATGCTCGGGTGATTTTTAGCAATGCAGCGAGTGCTCCATGCACATACACATTTGCTCATAGAGGAGACAAACAATTCATCGGCAGTTGCTTGGGTTGTACACCTTGGTGGTTGGCATCACAGTATCACAGTATTACCAAGGTTGGAGGAGACCTCATAGATCATCAAATCCAACCCATTACCACAGAGCTCAAGGCTAGACCATGGCACCAAGTGCCACGTCCAGTCCTTCCTTTAACAGCTCCTGGGATGGCAACTCCACCACCTCCCTGGGCAGCCCATTCCAGTAGCCAATGACTCTCTCAGTGAAGAACTTTCTCCTCACCTTAAGCCTAAATTTCCCCTGGCGTAGCATGAACGCCTATGTGGAAATTCTCAAACTTGTTGATGTCTGAACCCTTTGGAGCATCTCAGCCCTATTAATTTGACAGCTTTTGAAATAGTTATTTCTGACAGTAGATTTCTATACCAAACATCAGGAAGACCTCAGTTCCTATCATTAAAAGAAACAAAAATTGTATTTGCTTGTTTTCACAGGTGTACAAATCAGTGTCCAAAGAAAAGGGTGACAAATAGAATAACCCTCTAAACCACATCTGTTCTCATTCTCTCTCTATTATTCATAGGGTTTGATATATTAACAGTAGTGCCCACTGCATTTGAGAGGTCAGAGAGATTTGTTGTAAATATATAACATGCACTTGCCTCTATCTCAAGGCCGGACTGCCTGCACACTTCTGTGAGCTGTGACTCACACAAGAAGTCAACGTGAATAAAGGGTTTGCTTTTTTATACTGCCTGTTTAGGCAAGAAATTAAGAACAGATGGAACCTGTTACAAAAGAATTTCTGAAGTATGAGCTTTAAAAATGGTGGAGTTTTTTAATTTGTTTTTTAAGAAAAAGAAAAGCTCTTACAATGTTAGCGGGGTGATAAGTGGTGTATGGCTAATTTGGCATCATGCAATCTGATCTAACATCAAGTTATCACTAAAACAACTGAATGAGCTATTCTCCAAACATGTTTCAGCTGCAAATGTTAAAGCCTCTGTAATTGTGACTTTTAAGAGTGCATTAAAAAAGCTGTGAAAACTGCTCATTGTAATGATTTCTACAACAGGATCTCTGCAAACACACAGCTGGAGGCTGTCAGACACACACCTCCCTAATAGACAGCGCTGTGTGTACAATTAACACATTAATTTATGGAGTAAACTGATCAGGGCAGACTAGAGCTTCAAAGTCAAGCACTCGCCATTAAGGAGGAAGTGAAGGTATGTGGCAGGAGCTGCTTTGCTCACTGCAGCCCTTCCTAACAAAGGCCATGCCTGTGCTGCTGAGCCGAGTGGTGCTCCCCAGCTCCAATGCATGCCTTCAGTGGACCCCAGTTCCACATGAAGATAGAAGCAGCACATGCTTCTCTTCTCATCCTTCCCACCTGTCCTCCCCAGTGTTAAACGGGACCTCAGGGCATAGATCAGGTGGTCATTCTACAACTAAACACTTCACATGACTGGGAAGGAGACAAATAGCAAATACTCTCCTGCCTGTGTGGTATATGCAGCACAAAAATACCTCATCAGGCGAAGACACCAGGAGACATATGACCATAAAAATTCAACATTAGGAACACTACATGGCTAGGCATGTCTGCCAGACCTGGGACTGATTTTCTTGCCAGGGTTATGCTCTGCTTATATGTAAAAGGGGAGCAAGCTCAGTGCATTACTCATGAAGCCGTGAAAGTCAGTCCTGTTCATCATGCTGGGACTCATATTTAGCTGGGTTGGGGAAGAAACGTGGTCTGACTAGGCATCGTCACTTCTCAGCACTGGAGACACAGGTATAAAGACACAGAGCCTGGAAACAACTCTTAGAGTAGAATGTTTAGGCTTCTTATTTAGAAGACACCCTCTCCTTTTTTTTCTTTAATATATAAGGATTTAAATTCTTTTTGTATTATGAACTGTTGCTTAGAGCATTTATGAGGAAATGGGTGAGCTGTGCTGAGGATTCAACCAGAGGCATTCAGATTCATCTGTACAGTAAAGTGTTCTCTATTCATTTTGTCGAAGTCTGCTTCAGAGACCACTGCCCTACTTTGTCTTTCTCCTGCTCTCAGC
The DNA here is from genome assembly GCA_013400475.1 of Tricholaema leucomelas. Lineage (NCBI taxonomy): Eukaryota > Metazoa > Chordata > Aves > Piciformes > Lybiidae > Tricholaema lacrymosa > Tricholaema leucomelas. The sequence continues at coordinate 42,150 of WAAF01015211.1, read as the reverse complement.
TTTCTCAGCCCCACCTAATTTTCAGTTAACTGTCTCCTTCTGATGCTCCTGTGCACCTGGAATTGCCTCTGCTTTTGGAATCGCAGCCTTCTTTGGGTTCCTTTGAATGTCTCCCATCAAGAGTTAATACTATGATTTTCAAGGCCAAAATTGAGTTGCTGGATTTTTCATTCATTTTTCTGAGTCCAGTATCAGCTCTTCACTTTTTATTACTCTATTTTATTTTATTGGATTATTCCTCCCCTTTGTTCTGAAAAAGATCCTGTATTTCATCACACAGCCTCCCTTCACTAGGGGAAAATGCAGGGAGAATGAGTGGAATATATAGAGCATTAAGAGCTAAGCAAATGATTAAGGCAGTGAACTAAAAATGTGGCCTTCCAGAAGGAAGAGAAGCTTAGCTTTGGGTAACCAGAGAAGCAGTCCTTAATGTTGTTGCCTCTGCAGAGAGTGTTAGCTGACTGGTCTGGCCAACATTTGTTTGTGTGGTTGATCATTAGATTAAGTTTTGAGGTCAAAATAAGAGCATTACTCTGAGTAAAATTCAAATGCTTGCAGGTTAGAGGTTTGGGAGTTGCACTTTCTTACTTCCTTCCTTTTTGCCACAGCCACAACAGACACAGGCCAGCTGTAGCCTCCATGACTGCTTTCTTTTGTTGGATTTAGGGTTTTTTTTTGAGTAGAACTAATACCTGCGAACTCTGATGCTCCTGGCCATAGATTTTTACTTCTCCAAGTCATCTCTCTGCTCTTTCACATGTTGCTGTTGACTTCTTGTTGGAGCAAAAATAATTTGTTCAGTTTCTGAATCTGCTGCATTTCAAGTCACTTGCACATCCCAGGCAAGTGTTCATGTGCCCATATAAACCTGCTGGGCATGCAGAGATACCATTCACAGTGACAATACAGGAAATCAGGTGCATCTTGGCTGTACTTGGATTCTTTATCTATAAAACTGTGTACAGTTCCTGAGTATATTAATGGACCTAGTGAGCAAATCTACCAGGACGATATTTCATACAGTGCCTATAGATTCACAAACAAGTCTCTCCACCAGAGACAAAACTGTCTACTCAAAGCAAACAAATTTAGGATCTCACATGGGAAAACAATTCTACCTTTTGTCTTTGCTTCATGCCTAAAGGACCTTATCCTACAATGTCTAGCATGTTCACCTTTTGCTAAATAACTTAATAATGCATCTGTTAATTTCCTTTAGAATCCATCTTTCCACTGATGTGTTCTTCTTGGTCCCTTAGCTGTACACTTACCAGCACTAGACCTCTGGTCCAACACATTCATTTTGTGAAATTTCTACTGCTGCTAAAATGACAGACAGGCAGTCACTGAAGCAGGATACTCTGCTCAGGGGATCAGTGATGTCTGGCATCTTCAAACAATGGCAGAGGGAGGATTCAAGCAGAGAGCGCATGACTTTTCAGGAGGAAAAGCCAGCCAGCAAGAGCAAAAGGCTGCTAGGCTCTTCAAGAGGCATGGAGAGAGGATGTAGGAGGCTCTGCAGGAGCAGGCAGCCATAGGAACCAGACTCAGCCTATTTGCCAAGTCTACCACTTTCAACATTTGAAATGTTGGCAGATATGCAGCCAGAGCACGGTTTTGAGAGGACTTGTAACACCCTAGTCTTCTCTCACACCTCCTATGTTCACTGACAGCTCTCATTAAATTAATCCTTATAAAGCAGTAGGGATTTGAACAAGTTTGCCACCTTCTCAAGGTGTTACACCACTACTTCATCACCATTAAGAAGCCTGACCACCCAGTCTCTTGTCCCAGAAAAAGCAAGATTTGAAAAAAAAAAATCCCATCAACAGAATTCTAGGAAAAACAGAGCTTCCCAGGGAAGGCTAACCAGCAGTTAACCCATGTGGACTCAGAATAAAGAGAGACCTACAAGAAACTACTGTAAAATTAAAGTTTTCATGGAAACTGAGGGAAATATGTTCTTATACAGTTCAAAACAGTTGGAGCCATGGGATATATCAGTGTCTTTAGAAAGCAAGTTTCCAGTACAGTGATTTAAAGCTTCACAGTCGAATTCTGGATTCTAAGTTTCTCACAGGAAATGTTTGGTTGTGTACAGTCAGCTGTCATTTGGACTGGGCTCTTAGGCTATTGGTGGGCAGAAACAATGAACCTGTTGCCTTGGTTCAACCATTTCTACCTCCAGATGGAAATAAAAATCTATTCAGCACCATTTTCAAGCTAAAAATGTTTAGACTCTGCCTAAATTCCAAAAAATTACTTCATAAAAGTATTTTATGCCAAGAGATCATGAGGTAAAATTAATGGCATTAAATTATTTGCCTGTCTTCTCCTCTTGCCTCTATAATGCCAAACTGTCAAGAAAGAAAGAAAGAAAGAAAGAAAGAAAGAAAGAAAGAAAGAAAGAAGCTAGAAATAAACCTGTGAGAGCCCTGCTGTGATAAGCTGATGAGACACAAGGGGTTCTGGAGAGCATGACTCTTCTGCAGTGACAGCAGAAAGATCCTGTGCTCACTCTGCCAGCATCTTTTGCTAGAATAGCTAACCACTTTATTTTCCAAAGTAAGTCCCAGTTACTTCTGAGGTCTTATTAGACACTGGGAACTAATCGAAAGTAGCCTGAAAGTGTAATATTCTGTCCAAGAACATGACCTGCACAGACATGTTGTCATGGAGCATGGAATGTGGACAACTCACCAAATAAACTTCTCTGCTATTTTCAAGGCCAAATTTCAAGGCCTGGAAAGCCAGACATAATGGAGAACACATACAATCATTCCTCATGGATACCAAAGACAATTTTCATAACTAACCAGAGAGCAAAAGGCTCATTTTCAAGGATGTCTTTTTTTTTGTAGGCTATGTCCTATTTAACGATTTAGAAACCTGGCTTAGGGGCTTTCTTTGACACTTTGTTTGGATTTAATGCTTGGCACAGAACCCCATGTGTGGATATCTTAGCCTAATATCTGATCCATACCCAGAATTTGGATTTAGCACCTAAAGAGAGAAAAATCAATTAGCTTCACCACTTTCACTGCGTAAAGCAGAACTTTTCCAGTTCACTTCTCTTTTTTTTTTCTAATTGCAAAGAACAAATCTCTCTTCAGTGAAGGATAAATATTGGGGTTTGAGGTTATTTTTAATTCCTAGAAGATTAGAACACCTTAGGTTTAAAAAAAGGCAGGTTGGACACAGTTAAAGTGAATAGGCTGTGGTTAGGCTATAACTGGATTTGGGAGGTTAAATTTTAATCATTTCACCAAACCCAGGCAGAGGTATTCAGTAAACCTATGTCAACCATAAACATGCTTTGATGACTGTAAAATTCAGATTGAAGTATTTTCATTAGATTTGTACATTTTACTTTTGGCTCAAAACAAAACAACTTTCACAGAGAGGGTGATTTGCCATTGGAATGGGCTACCCAGGGAGGTGGTGGAGTTGCATCCCTGGAGATGTTCAAGAAAAGACTGGATGGGGCACTTAGTGCCATAGTCTAGTTGATTGGCCAGGGCTAGATAGTAGGTAGGACTGGATGATCTTGGAGGTCTCTTCCAACTTGGTTGATTCTATATATGATACTATAAGATTAAAACACTTTCCCTGTTAAAATCATCTCAGCCACTACAGATAGAGGTATAATATAACCCACAATAAATAGTTTATATGTAATGTAAAGTAATATTAGTGTTTTCCAGTTATTAGCCTGAAGCTTCTTAAGGTGAGTATGAGTCTAAATAAAAGTCTGCTGTTCTATTTGCATTCAGTTAGAAGAAAGAATGTAGAAAATTCTGTAATTTGTATCTCTAACTATAAATAAGAATGTAGAAAATTCTGTACTTTTTTATCTCTAACAATAAATAAATAAAGAATGTAGAAAATTCTGTACTTTTTTATTTCTAACAATAAATAAATAAGAAAGAATGTAGAAAATTCTGTATTTTTTATCTCTAACAATAAATAAATAAATAATGTAGAAGATTCTGTATTTTTTTATCTCTAACTATAAATGAATAAGAAAGAATGTAGAAAATTCTGTATTTTTTTATCTCTAACTATAAATGAATAAGAAAGAATGTAGAAAATTCTGTGATTTTTTATCTCTATAAATGAATTACAAAATATTCAGGTTTTCTTTTTTGTTTTCCTTTTCTTTTTCTTTTTTCTTTATTTTTTCTATTTATCTTTCCCTTTTCCCTTTTTCTTTCTCCCCTTTCCTTTAATTTTTTTTTTCTTTTGCCTTTTAAATTTGAAAATTATCACCACAGTGGAAAGCTATCTGTTTTCTATTTGCTTTGTAATACTACAATGATGTTTCTGCTATGTGCAGCTCATCAACCTCAACATTAGTGCAACTGGGAGTGAAAAATCTAGCAAAGCTTTTTAGGTTGCCAAAGTGGCAACTGGAAGGAAAGTTTGGTGCTGTAAAATTGAATTGTGCTGGGCTTCCAGCAGTCACCTGCTACAGAGCAAGTTTCTCTTCTCAAACTGTCCTGGTGACACCTGTGCCTTTACGCACTGGGGAACTTACCAAGGGATTCAGGGCAGGAAAGCTGCAAGGACTCAGGGCAGGAAGCACTTTCACTTTACCAATTTGCCATTGCATTGAAGTTGCTTTTTGCCATACTGGTATCAAAGAGACTTTTAATTTTTTTTATTGCTGGCACCCTCAGAACAATCAGTGCAATCACCATTACTTTGACAGGCATGCTGCAATTGGAGTAGGCAGAAAATGGTCTTAATGGGAATCTTTTACAAAGCAGCTGTTAGAGTGTGGTAACAAGACTCTGAATAAATGGCAGCTACATAACTTCCCCTAATCAGATTGGAGCAATCAGCTTGAAAAATTTTCCCATATGTTGAAGAGTGGAGCTTAGGCCTAGGGTTATGGCAAGGACACAGGCCATGGTAAGGTTACAAAGTCTGGCTACAATTAAACACTCACTGCAGAAATTGTGATGATGCTTCGGGGAGCTATTGCACTTTAGCCATTTGTAATTGCACATTCGGAAATTACTCACTCCAAAATTACTCGGGGCCCAGCTACACAGTTTACAAACATATGTTCTCAGGGAGAGGGAAGAACGTTATCCTTCCAGTGGGCATCGTTTGTAGATTTGTTTATGGTTATTAATGAAATAGAACTTTGGGAGACTGTTCATTAATAGTTGCATGCAAATTTCTGTGGTTCTGTTTATTATTAATTTAATGATTAAGGCACATTTTTGCCTGGCAGGGGCAAATCTGCAGTTCTTGCAGTATTTTAATGCCCTGGTTTAATGCCTTTCCTGTCAGCACTCACTGAGTAATCCAACCAGAGCATTTCTCTTTACAAGAGGTATTTCTTCTAAATTCTTTTCCGACTAGACTGTGTTTCTGGGGATCACAGTATCCATAGCAGGGTATGTGGGATGGCACCTGATCTGTGTATCAGCGCTGCCACTTTTTAGGGCTGATAAAGTGTGAAAGTTATGTTGAAAACTAGCATTGCACAAGCTTTGTAATTATACAGCTTTTTATGAATGTAATGAAAAAAGACAAGGCCTTCAGGGTGTCTCTTTTTTCTGGTAGCTAATGCAAGGAAATATTCCATTGTGTTCCAAAGACTATCCTTCCTGCGTTTTCCGAGCCTGGGAAACAGACAGTAAGCCAAATGTGCTTTGCAGGTCTAGAGGATAAGATGTACTGGTGACTGACAGCACTAATGACCTTTCCATTTATTGAAAGTGTAAGGAGAAGTGTAGGATGCCAAGTATGTTCACATGTGCGCAGGAGTATGCTCAGTGAACCATCAGGAGGAGGTAAGAATCATTTTAGGAAATACAAGCTGTACACTCTGCAGACACACCCAGTTTGCATATGGTTTCATCAAGACAGACAGGTCTGGTGCTTGGTATGCTTTTTGGAGCATTTCTCTGTACAGGAAGACCTCCAGTAGTTTCCAAACAACTTTTTGCACAAAGGATCAGATCCTGTGTGATACACTATATCTGATGGAAGGCTCTAAAAGAGAGAGAATCTTTTCCAGTGCTGTGGGCCACTGTTAAGATCTGCAGTGTTGTCTGATGAGAGAGTCTGGATGTAAAATCATGAAAAGAGATATGGAATTTGCTTTAAATGGAGTAGGTAAGATTCCACATGGTTTATTTATTCATATTAACTCCAAACAGAAGTGCAAAGTTGCCTAACTCGGGGAAGAATTTGGTAAAAATTTGCCCCTGAGTAGATGACTGAAGTTAAATGAGTGATCTCTCTCATCTCCATAAGAAGTTGACTGTTTGAAAAGGCAGCTTAAAATCTGCTCCTTTGAATGGACTTAGTCTGGCATTGGAGCATGTTTGGGGCTGGGATGATGCCTCACAGTATACATGTTTTGCCTTGAGCAAAAGGGCTCCCTGTATGTTTATGTTTCTCCTTTGCTCTGTGTGTAAAATGCGTTGCTCTCACCTGTACATGTCTTCTGGCAAATTATACAAACTAACGCAGGATCCCGATTAAAGATTTTGGTGCCCCCCCCTTCTGCTTCCCTTCTGCAGTAAAGAGAGTTAAACTTGCACAGACTAAATAGATTCTGTTTGTTGTGTTTGAATACACTCATCAGGCCAAACACTTAGTTTTAGAACTTTTTTTTTTTCACAATAATTTTTCAAAATAATTTCACAAACCTTTTATCCAAAGAGAAGAACTTCTAGCTCACTTGTGTCCTCACGTGGCTTTGGGGTTTTTGTTTCCTTCTCAATCTGTGGTATGACATACAATGTCTTGGTGGGCAAGACACCATTATGAAGTCCTTCCATTAATAAGATGTTGACCATAGAATTGTAGAATCATAGAATCATAGAATCAACCGGGTTGGAAGAGACCTCCAAGACCATCCAGTCCAACCTATCACCCAGCCCTATCCAGTCAACCAGACCATGGCACTAAGTGCCTCATCCAGGCTTTTCTTGAATACCTCCAGGGACTGTGACTCCACCACCTCCCTGGGCAGCCCATTCCAATGCCAATCACTCTCTCTGGTAAGAACTTCCTCCTAACATCCAGCCTATTCTTCCCCCAGCACAACTTGAGACTGTGTCCCCGTGTTCTGTTGTTGGTTGTCTGGCAGAAGAGACCAACTCCCACCTGGCTACAACCTCCCTTCAGGTAGTTGTAGACAGCAATGAGGCCTGCCCTGAGCCTCCTCTTCTCCAGGCTAAACACCCCCAGCTCCCTCAGCCTCTCCTCATAGGGTTTGTGTTCCAGGCCCTTTACCAGCTTCGTCACCCTTCTCTGGGCATGTTCCAGCACCTCAACATCTCTCTTGAATTGAGGGGCCTAGAACTGGACACACTGGATGCTTACTGCTAATCTTTTCAGTGGAGACTAAAGATGCTAGCTTTGCATTTCAGCTTCATTTGGAAGTATGCATAGGGTAACAGGGCTGTTCATGCTGTTTTCCTGTAGAAATAGCATTAATAAAGTGCAGTGCCCTTTACTCTTTCATATGTGCATAACTAAGCTAATGTGGAAAAAAAAAAGTCTTTTTCTGCTGGAAAGAATTAAAAAAGATTCCTTCCTAGATTATATTTTTGACTGAAAATCTAAAACCAGAAAATTACTGGCTTTGCTTGCTTTTCAGTCTCTCTTTCTTTCCTTTTACTATTGTGAAAAGGATATGAAGAAATGTAACTTACATTTTGCCAAAGGATCTTAAATCTCAGTTTAGTGAGAAAATTCAAATGAAAGGGATATTTATATTTTTCAACTGTACTTGTTTAATTTTCACCCCATTCTCATGCTAACACAAGAAAAGGTGTGACATAAATAGTGAACACTTTAGTGTAGACAGCTTTCTGGCTCAGAAGCCATTTCCAGGACATGTCGAGCACACAGAGCACTGCTGATGGCTTCTGAAGCCAGGCAGCTGTCTACACTAGGGCTTACTCTCCTGTTAATACCAGGCTAGTAGAATCAGTGCCTCTTCAGATTTTAGTCAAACTACCTGAAATGTTGCTGAATACAGTGTGAGCCATGGGACAGAATGACTTAAACTGTTTTCAGCACTGCTCAGCCACAGTCACTGTTGACACTGGTCGTCAGCAGCAAGTACTTTTTGTAGGGTACGTGAGGCTATAACATCCTTACAGCTTAAAAATCATTCTCGTAATGCCCACATATTCTTCACGTGATACACTTTCTTGGGGGTGGAGGTGTGCGTGGGAAAGATAACCCAAATAAAACTGCTTCTTGCATTAAAAAAACATGGCTATAGAAATGTACTCATTTGTAATTAGGTTGTAAAGACTTGAAAATTTAAAGAGATAGACACAGCCTGTGGTTTTTAGACATGGATTTCTCCCTCCTTCCTAGGGAAAAGCAAACATTCATTTTCAGCTTAAAAACTGGTTTTGGAGCTAAGCTGCATATTCAATGAAAGAGAGATGAAGGAGGGTGGAATAGTAGTCTGCCACCTGAGAGCCCCAAATGTAAATGAAAGACTCTTAGAAAGAAAGCATAGCTATCTATCCTACTATCCATCACTGAAGTGTTAAGGTTAAAAATGTATCCCCCTTGGTACCATGTCTAGTATTTTTGTAATGTGAGGAAAGTGTAGAGCTAGACCATAACCTGATTCTCCAATGCTTACCCACATAAAGCTTTTCAGCACCCTGGCTATGTGCCAGCAGTAGAAAACTAGGCTATTTCTAGCTGATCAAGACATATTGAGTGACATAAGCAGAGCCACACATGTGGCTGCATAGGCTGCTCTCGTCCTGGGGTCATGTATCCTTCAGAGCTGCCGTACACTTTGGTTTTGCCCAGTTCCTTGAATTCCCTGACCAACTGCCAAGTACTTCCAAATTCCTCCAGCTACACCTCTCAGGGTCTTTTAGTTGACCCCTTTAGTCTGAAGGAGCATTTGGCATGTCCCTCAGAAAAATATGCTGCCACTGATCTCGTTTATGGATCTCACACAGTACAGGAAAAGAGAGGAAAGGAAAAGAGAGGAAAAGGACCGAGGAATTTCTGGCGGAGTTAATACTGAGGCAATTTACAACTGGTTAAAATTCCACAGGCTGTGACTCCAGTGCTGCTGAATGTGTTAAAACTAGTGGGAGTCACAGCCACAGTTTTAATTAAAACTATTGGATAAGCAAAACAGTGGCAAAACCAGCTACGCTCACAGACATCTTGTCTACCCTGTGGTTCCCAGCAATGAGAATTGCACTCTGCCGCAAATCAAATCAGACCTACAGGCATGGACACGAGGTATTTTACAATTAGGAGGGCCAACCACTTCTTAGAATGGTACATTTCCATAGTTTAGACAAGGCTTAAGGAATTGAACTAGCTGTGGAAACAAATCCCCAGTCAATCATAATACTTTCTGAAATGGTACTGAGGAGTTTTGTCTGGTCTGCTGCACTCCATGTTTTTTTTTCCCAACTGGTTCAAGGGAATCTTTAGCTGCAAGAGATTCATCTGTTTCTTTATGTGATCCTGCTTAGCATGGCTGAGTTTAGAGTTTCACCTGAAATAAAATGTTTAGGATTATGATTTACCATGACAGCAGTGACATCTCCTATGACCACCACATTTAAAAAGTAAAAAGATTGAAAAAATTACAGAGATGTCTTAGTTTTCATCTGTAGGTCCTGCTGCTGTGGGACAGAGCACAGAATGTTTCAGTGTCTATAGATCAGGAAATCTGATGGTTGGCAATAATGGATTGAAATAGCTTCCCCAGCCTGCATAACTGCCTATATTTCTTTTTAAAAAGGGGGAAATCTGCAGCTCTATTTGTCTAATTTCCACTTACACAAAAGCAAAATGCTATTCAGCTCTTCAGATTACATCAACAGCTTCATAGCCAGCACAAAAAAAGACATTTATCTGAATGCTCCAGTTCTAAGAAACAGAATTTAGAACTGCTTTCTCTTTCATGGTAATAGGAAATGACATCAAGTAGGGATTTTCTCAAGTTGCCCAGAGTCTTCAATATGCTAGTCGATCCTGTGTTTATACAAAGTACTGAATTGTATTTCTCCTGTCCTCTCCACATGTTAGATTAGTTCTGTGCTACATAACTGTGGGGCAAAAGGAAGGATTAAGAAGCACAATCTGTCAACAAAGGAATGCTGATTACCTTACATAAGAAGTTCATCTGCATCAAGCACCAGCAACACCATCATGTTTCAATTGCCCAAGTAGTGCACTGTCTGGATCCACTCCACCAAAGTGAAGAGCTGTGCCCCCTTTCACAAGGAGATTTCTTAAACATAGTTACTCCTATTGTCTTGGTTTTTTTGCAATAAGAACAACAACCTGGATCAATGTTACTTTGGAAAACTTTAAGAATTCTGTGAAAATAAATGATGCAGTCAAATCTCACAACACAAACTATCATCTTGGCACTGGCAGTGTAAGGGAGTTTTTGTGATCAGTGTTAGGAGCTGCAGTAGCGTTTTGGTGCTTGGATAATATACATACATGCCTTGCCTGTGGGTTTTTCCCAGCTGCAACAACCACTGGGCTGCAGCCCTCTGTCCTGGTTGGGAGGAGTGAGATCTTTACCTCTGCCTCCATTGCTAGTGAGTGCTTGGTGAAGGTGGACTGCGAGCAGCTCAAGACTAGAGTAGAAAGATGCAATCTCCCAGGAGGTGGGAAGCTGCCTAGTTCCACCAACATCAGTAGAGCCACACACATTTGTATAAGCTGGTAATCCTCAACCCTCAACATTGCTCTGTGATCCTGGGCTCTCACCTCATTTCATAACATAATTCATCTGCAAGTTGAATATATACTTTCCCCTCACCCCCTCTTTAAGATCCTGGCTTCTCTTCTTACTTCAGAGCAGTAATAACTTCAAAGGATTTACACAAGAGACATCAATGATAGGCTCTGGTTGAAGCCGCCGACTTCAGCAAAGACACTGAAGGTCTTAGGGTTTAAGTACTCTGTGCTAATATATTAATGATAATTCAATATTTACAGCATTAGAGCTTGAGCATTTTTTTCCTTTTAAGAAAAACAGCACATTGATATTGTACTCAGGATTGATCACAGGATATGAGGGGTTGGAAGGGACACAAAGAGATCATCGAGTCCAACCCCCCTGCCAGAGCAGGACAATACTATCTAACACAGATCACAGAGGTACACATCCAGACAGGCCTTGAAAGTCTCCAGAGAAGGTTAATATCAAAACATTTCAAGGCTGATTGCAGCTATGTATTCTCAATATAAGTCTGCAAATCTAAGTTGTTGGTTTTTTTTGGGGGGGGGGGGGAGGTGGGCGGTTATATTTTATCCTTGGTAATAGAAAAGGCCAAATTCAGCTTGCTTTATGGCAGCCAATACCCTTCTTGAAATTAGCAGAACTGGTCATTTGAACCCAGGAAGAAGAGTATGTTCCCCAGACATAAAATCTTACAAATTAGCAAAACTCAAAAGGTTGCAAGCACGTGTAACAGCTCCTCTGTAAACCATGTGCTTGCAGGAATGTTTGAGCTAACTGAGCACTACTTTACAGTGGCAGCACTCTCCGCCCTCCCGCAGAGGCAGTGTGACAAGGAGGCAGCAATGTGCATTCCACTACATCACCCACAAGTGCAGCACAGTAGCTGCAGAGGAAAAAAATTTCCTGTCCTTTTGGCTGACAGACTTTCAGTCACATCTGCCAGCAGTAAAGGGAAGTGTTACACTGATTGTAGTAGTAACCCCACGATCAAAGTGAGTACCGGTTGGCATGAACACGCATTGTCACCTATCATCACCACATAGTCTCCCTTTTTGTGATAATAACAAATGAAGACTTGCCAAGTGAGGAAGGAGGCTCCATAAATGAGAGGGCTAGAGAAGCACTTGGAACGTCCTTGCTCCATCATCATTTGTCTGGATGACTATGCCAAACCTAGACACTGCACTAAAGTCCCTAGGGACATCAGAGACATCAGGCTGCCCAAGAATCTACATCTCTAAAAGAGGGTAATTGCATTGCTAGCTTAAGTGCCTCAGTTAGGCACCATAAAATAGGTGAAATAAATTCACACCTTAGTGGGCATACAGTTTTCCTTCAGTCATTGTCTGTTCCTAATATTTAAAACATGGAGATTAGAACTTTGCCACTTCAAAGGAGAATTATGTATGTACCTACAAGGAGGACGGTGACATGTTTAGGTACTGCAGTAATAAAGACCACATGAATATCTTAGATTCAGGAGTGCAATGAACTAGGTGCTTATCTTCACACAACTCATTGCCAGAAGCAGCAAACCAAAAGATAACTATTAGTTCACTCTTTTTTTTTTAATTATTATTGTTTATACATTTTTACTCAGGCCTACCTCTTCTTTTCTCTTTTCTCTTTTCTTTTCTTTTCTTTTCTTTTCTTTTCTTTTCTTTTCTTTTCTTTTCTTTTCTTTTCTTTTCTT
>WAAF01015211.1:0-29567 GCA_013400475.1 Tricholaema leucomelas | reverse complement strand
TCTTTTCTTTTCTCTTTTCTTTTCTTTTCTCTTTTCTTTTCTTTTCTTTTCTTTTCTTTTCTTTTCTTTTCTTTTCTTTTCTTTTCTTTTCTTTTCTTTTCTTTTCTTTTCTTTTCTTTTCTTTTCTTTTCTTTTCTTTTCTTTTCTTTTCTTTTCTTTTTTCTCTCTTTTTTTCTTCCCCCTCCCCCCCCCTTTTTTCCCCCTCCTGATAGTGAGCTTTCTTTTTCCCTTTTCTTTCAAAGCTTCTTTAAGACAATAGGATGTCACAGATCACACTGGGCAGAATTCAAATTGAGATCTGTGAGATGCTGTGAGCAATGTTTAAACTTTGATCATCAGCTTGTCCAACCTTCTTCTGCTACTTTTGATTTCACAGTGGGTGAAAGGAAAGTAGCCTGAGCAAAAAGTGCTTTGTTAAAAATATTTTGTGAAGCCCCATGTACTAATAACTGATGGCTTTCCTATGCTAATTCTGTTCCTGACCAGGCAATGACTGCTCTGCAAATGCACATTTCTGATATTTGGGAGGAAGAGGCTCCTTGCAAAAGGCTCATGTTAGAATTTCATGTTTGGGAGCTAATTGCTAGTCATAAGTTAATAATTAATGACAAAAATCATACTTGTTGAATATACCTATCTTTCAAGAATTGTTTCTGAACAAACCGATTTTGTCAAATGTATTCATTATTTAAGAAAACATTCATTATTCTGCAAGTTCTTGATCAGCATGTAGATTATCAGAGTATCACAATATCACAGTATCACCAAGGTTGGAAGAGACCTCATAGATCATCAAGTCTAACCCATTACCACAGAGCTCAAGGCTAGACCATGGCACCAAGTGCCACATCCAATCCTGCCTTGAACAGCTCCAGGGATGGCGACTCCACCACCTCCCTGGACAGCCCATTCCAGTAGCCAGTGACTCTCTCACTGAAGAACTTTCTCCTCACCTCAAGCCTAAATTTGCCCTGGTGTAGCTTGAGGCTGTGTCCTCTTGTTCTGGTGCTGGCCACCTGAGAGAAGAGAGCAACCTCCTCCTGACCACAACCACCCCTCAGGTAGTTGTAGACAGCAATAAGGTCTCCCCTGAGCCTCCTCTTCTCCAGGCTAAACAATCCCAGCTCCCTCAGCCTCTCCTCGTAGGGCTTGTGTTCGAGGCCTCTCACCAGCCTCATTGCCCTTCTCTGGACATGTTCAAGCATCTCAATGTCGCTCTTAAACTGGGGGGCCCAGAACTAAACACAGTACTCAGGGTGCGGTCTAACCAGTGCAGAGTACAGGGGCAGAATGACCTCCCTGCTCCTGCTGGCCACACCATTCCTGGTGCAGGCCAGGATGCCATTGGCTCTCTTGGCCACCTGGGCACACTGCTGGCTCATGTTCAGGTGGGTATAGATCAGTGGATTATGCCCTATCCAGCTCTACCACATTCTCCATGTACTTGAGGTACGAAATTGGAGTTATATGCTATGCATCCCTGTCTCCTGGCTAGATAAGAATCAGCTTACTTAAGCAAATATCTGCAATTAGCAGGTCATCTCTCATTCTGTGAATATTCTGTATTCTGCTTGACCACCAAGAGCAACTACTAAAGTCTTGAACTTAATTGAATCCTCCCCAGTCCAAAAGACTGTGCTTTTTAGATTACAGCAAAACTGACCTAAAAATCATATCATAAAACCTTTAAAAAGAAAGGGAATAGCACCTAGTCAATATAAGTCAAGTGGTGAACAGCAAATACTATCTTGATCTTGTGCTAGTTTGAGCCTAGCTAGCATGTTTTGGTGAGAAGAACTAGATGATAGGCTGTAAAATGAAAACAATGGTGAGGTCTACTTCCCTCACAGTCTTGCTGAGATGTGTAAAGAAGAAAGGCAAAACAAAAGATAAGGTCACTTCTGCTCTGCATGTCGTGCTGGGCTGTCCTCTTCTCTTTGCCTGCTGGGGAGAAGCTGAGGCTGCTGGCTGGACTCCATTTTGCTTTCTAACCTCACTCTCTTTTTGCTTGGCTGCTTCACCTTGCTTTTTAATCCCTCTGGCCGAACCTCCATTCTTCCTTGGGATTGGGGTAAGGTTGAGAGGGGTAGGGGGAAGGTGAGGGGTGGTTGAGAGCCCCTCCTGGGGACTCAGGTTTCTGGGAGGGGAATTGTGTTTGTATTACCTTTTTTACCTTGTATATTTCTGTCTATAACTGTATATACTGTAAATATCTGCTTGTAAATTGTGCCAGCTGTAAATATAAGCTTCATTCAAATTTCCAGAGCCGACTGAGTCTAGTCTGGGTAATTTCTAAAGGTGGGGGGGGGGGGGGGGGGTGGGGAACACCCAAACCATCACAGATCTCATTATGAATTTTGCCATAGAGAGGCAAAACAGGCAGAAAGCCTTTTTTTTTGTCTTCACCTGCAGGTTTTTTTGGTCTTGCCAAGATTTACTTCCAGTTCTAGCAAAATCAATTATGAGCCCACTTTGTACAGTTTTGTTTATAACCTTAAAACACTGTCTCTGGTTTCTTACAATATGAAGGGAGTAATTTTCCATTGCACTCGTTCTACGATGTTCATGTAGCCACCTAAAACCTAAGTTTCTGAATAGAAATCTGAAAGCACAAGTCTAGGGTTTCCGTAACTTAGACAACTTTAAATTGTGCATAACATTAATGTTTTAAAGAGTCTGTGACTACTTACATATCAATATTGAGGAATGAACCAATGAACTTTTCTGAAATTTTAATTAACTATGAGACACTCACAATGTGAGTACGACATTGCCTGGAGAAATTTCACTGAAATGAAAATGACATGAAAGTGTCCTCCTTTCATTAAATGAAATTACCTATGTCATTAGAGAAATATATGCAGTTTTCTGTTGTTATCTATACAATATGCAAACCTACTTTTTCCTCGTTATACAAAACAATGCTTCCTTTTGGCTTATTTATGTACATGGAATCATATCATATATGCTACACAGAGTTACACAGCTCAGGGAAGGGGCAGACAGTGAGACACGAAGAGCAGGAGATCATACGATAATGGAATGGTTTGGGTTCAAGGACACCCTAATGATATCTAGTTCCAACTCCCCACTGAAGGCAGGAGCACCTCCTGCTAGACCAGGCTGGTTCAGACTGCATCCAACCCGGTTTTGAATGCTTCTAGAGTTGGAGCTTGCACAACTTCTCTGGGTGACCACTGCCTCACCACCCTCATGATAAAGAATTTCTTTCTGATGTCTAATTTATTCCTAATGTCTAATCTAAATCCATCACCCCCCAGTTTGAAGCCATTGTCTCTTGTCCTGCCACTGCAAGCCTCTGTAAAAAAATCCCCTCCACCTATCCTGCCAGATCCATACAAATACTGGAGGGCTGCTTTAAGGTCTCCCTGAAGCCTTCTCTTCTCCAGGTTGAACAGCCCAGCCCTCATCTTCATGGCCTTCCTCTGGACCCACTCTGACAGTTTCATCTCCTTCTTGTGCTGGTTGCTGCAGAACTGGACACAGTACTCCAGACAGAGTCTCATAAGAGTGGAGTAGGGGGAGAAAATCACCTCCTTTGATCCACTGCTGCACTTCTTCTGATGCAGCCTGGGACACAGCAGACTTTCTGGTCTGCAAGTGAGCACTGTCTGAGCTCCTTATCAACCACCACCCCCAACTTCTTTTTCCTCGGGACTACTCTCTATCCATTCTCTGTCCAGAATGTATTTGTGCTTGGGATTGCCATGACAATATGTGCAAAAAAAGTCTGATCAATTGGGAAGATTCTAGAAATATTGCCAGAGAATGTAGAAATGTGACAATAAATGCCAAGGCTCTCTTAGAACTCAGTCTTGCCAGGGAGGTGAAAGGGAACAACAACTTTTTCAAATATATCAATGACAAAAGGAAGAGCAGGATAAAGGTGGGTCCACTACTAAATGATATGGGAGATATGGTAACAGAGGATGCAGAGATGGCAGAGTCGCTGAATGCCTCACTTCTAAGACTGACCCTCAGGAACCCTAGCCTCTGGAAGCAGGGGAGCAGAACTGAAGGAGGTGAGGACTGGGTTAGAGATCGCTTGTACCAACCAAAACCACACAACTCCATGGGCCCTGATGGGTTGCATCCACTAGTGCTGAGAAAACTGGCTGATACTGTTGCTGAGCCTCTCTCCATCATTTTTGGGAGTCATGGAGAACAGGAGAGATGCCTGATGCCTGGAAGAAAGCCGGTGTCATTCCAGCCTTCAAGAAAGGCAAGAAGTAAGATACAGGCAACTCAAGGCCAGTCAGCCTTACCTCCATTCCTGGAGGTCATCTCTAACCACATGGAAGAAAAGAGCGTTGTCAGGAGTAGCCAACATGGATTTACCAAGGAGACGTCTTGATGGACTAACCTGCTAGCCTTCCATGACAGCATGACCAAATGGGTAGGTGAAGGAAGAGCTGTATATGTCATATGACTTGACTTCAGCAAGGCTTTTGATACTGTCTCCCACAACATCCTCGCTGAGAAGATCAGGAGATGTGACATAGGCAGCTGGTCTGTGAGGTGGATTGAAAATTGCCTTGACAACAGAGTTCAGAGGGTTGTTGTCAGTAGCAGAGTCAACTTGGAGACCTGTGGCCAGTGGTGTTCCCCAGGGATCAGTACTGGGCCAAATTTTGTTCAACGTCTTTATTAAGGACCTGGATGATGGCATTGAGTGTACCCTCAGAAAGATCACTGATGATACAAAACTGGGGCCAGGGGTGGCTGACAGCCTGTCAGGCTGTGCTGCCACCCAGTGAGATCTGGACAGGCTGGAGAGCTGGGTGAAGGCTAATCACATGAAGTTCAATAAGGACAAGTGCATGGTCCTGCACCTGGGGAGGAGTAACAGGAGATACCAGTACAGGTTAAGGGTTGCCCTGCTGGAAAGCAGTTCCATGGAGAAAGATCTTGGAATTCCAGTGGACAACAAGTTCTCCATGGGCCAACAATGTGCCCATGTGGCCAAGAGAGCCAATGGTATCCTGGGGTACATCAGGAAAAGTGTGGCCAGCAGCTCTAAGGACAATCTTCTCCCCCTCTGCTCTGCCCTGGTGTTGAGTGAATGTATCACAGAGCACACATATATTTGTTTGTAAATCATACTTTTCTAGAAGCAAAAACATAAATACCTTCTCAAGGTTCTTAGCCCAAAATAGTCTAAGACCCAATAAGAGGGAGCCATCATCAACTTTGGGGATGAGGTACTAGAAGTTGCTCAGCACTCTTTGTTTCACTGCATGTTATTGACAATTTAAAATATTTGTAGCTAAATTGTTTCTCCTTGTGTGTCTGCATATTTCTGAAATTACTGTTGAGATGCTATATTAATGTTTTTTAATACATGTATGACAATAGTGAGATTTAGAGCTTGCATACAGTTTAGCATGGAGAAAATGGAACACATGCAACCACAAATGCCACAGCTGACTAAAAGCTGAGCAAATTAAATCTGTGTCTACAAGAAGATTCATTTGCCACACTCTGCTGCAGTGGTGGACAAGTTTTTACGCACTGGCTAGGAGGAGAGGTGTTTTTTTTCTGGCTAAAGACAAATAAGAGGACTCTAGGCTCAAATCAGCTAAAATGTTGTTCAACTGAAAAAAAAAAATAAAGAGGCTAAGACATATATCCTGGTGCTGTACATCATACAAAAAGAAAGATCCTAAAAATAAAATATAAAGGGAAGCAAGTTTTCAGTTACTGCACAGAATTGTAGAATCACGGAATTGTTTTGGTTGGCAAAGAGCTCTAAGGTCACCGAGGCCAACCATCAACCTAAGACCACCATGGCCATTAAATCGTGCCACAGCATTTGTTCAGTAGTCAGAAGATTCTAATGTTCTCTTGGCTGAAGAGAAGTGCACTGCAATTAATAGGGTACGATGGAAGAGTTCTATATTAAAAACGACTTCCCTTATCTCTGAGTTGTTCCCAAAAAGGAAATGCAATCTTTTTGATCTGTATGGGACTGCTGGCCTGTGAAGCTCAGGAGCAGAAGTTTTATGGGTCAAACCTCTTGATGATCAATCTAAACAGAATATAGAATGAATTGCTCTGTAATATGTAATGAATTGCTCTGTAATATGTGGAAAGAAAACATGGGTTGTTTAAAGGGCTTTTGTATTTTGGAGGCAGATGCTGAAAGATGTATGTAGCCAGTACTAAGACAGAGTTAAAGTTTACAAAGGATATTGATGATCTGTCACAAATATTGTGACAGTATAAAGTCATTCCACTTTAAGCTTCACTATAATGGGTAAAGGTGAGTTAAACACTGAGGTGAAAGATGATGGCTTCCCAAACCTCTGCTGAAGGTTAGCTTGTTAAATCTAACAAACATTGCAAATATCATGAAAGTCATGAAAACTATGGAAATTACATAAGAAATGTACAAGAGATATGTAAATGAAAATTAAAAATTCTCCAAAATAGTTTATTTGTTCACCAGGAAGCTTGTATCTTTGAGACAGAGGTCAGTTCATCCTGATCCAGGAATGGCAGCAACTTTACTTGGTGTTTACAGATAAATGCATAGGAAGTACACAACACTTTGTGTTGTGCATGGAATGCATGTTTTCTGCTGGAATATTTTAGATTAACAATGAAGTGTATAAAATAAGTGGTATGAGGTCACGTACTTAGGGACTAATAGCAAGAATTTCTGCTAAGGGCTAGTCAGTTTAAAAAAACAAAAGGAAGAAGAGATATCTAGGTATGCTAATAGGACTGCAGTCAGATATTTTTCTCCCGGTTTGTTTCCCCCTTTGCCTCCAAACCATTCTGTAATGTGAAACCCCGTGAGCACCGTAGTGTAAGCTGTTTCGCTAGTTTATACAGAAAGACAGCTGGAATCAACTCAGATTCAGGTGTCAAGATACTCAGTTCTTGATTTCATCAGTTCCCTTAAAATGGACACTAGCTGAGAAGAGATGACTGACTGTGCAGGGCAGGTGGTGCATCCAGCCTGACTCTCCTGTCTGCAGAAATAGCAATCAGACATGTAACACGTGAGCTTGGCCTTTCACAGCAAACAATTTCTCTTGTACTGTCCTGGCTTCTGCTATCATTGGGTTAGAGTTGTTAGAGGTTATCTTCTCTTCTAGTCCTTTTGGTATCTTTTCTAGTGCTGCTGCTAATAAATTTGTGGCCTCTTTCTCAGCCTGCTGATACAGGTTGCTTTCACAAACCCCATGGGAGAAAGCTACAAGAGTTAACTATGTTCTTGGTAAAGGAATAATTGCTTTTTAAAGCAGTCTCCCTCTTGCTTCATCAAGTACTTTCTGGTTATACTATTGCAGAATGTGGTCAACAATAACTGTATTCAGCTTACCTAGAGCACTCCTGATAGTATAACACACACTTTCTTCCTTTCAGTGTGTACCTGATAGTATAACACACACTTTCTTCCATTCGGTGTGTACCTGATAGTATAACACACACTTTCTTCCATTCGGTGTGTACCTGATAGTATAACACACACTTTCTTCCTTTCGGTGTGTACCCTCTCCAAAAAACAAAGGGTCACAACCTTTGTAGTGTCAATTTAGAAGACAGCTGCTCTACCTGCTGGATCTTCTTCACTGGTTGTCTCCCATATCAGCTTCTACTCCACTAAGTCCTTCCTCGAACAGAGAGGCAGGACTGTATACTATTATAGAGGGGTTTGAGTCTGAGTTTGGAGTGAGATCTGAGGCCAATTTAAAGGTTATTGAATAATTTATTAATATATACAAAGAGAATTTTCCCCCAAACTTATATACAGCTAACCCACACAAATTCTTTGATACCGTTGGTAAAACTATTTTACAGAATGTCTACGTACAGCCAAATTAAGCAACTTGGTAGAGGTTTTAGAAATGTTCTGATCAGAGTCTTGCGGCATAAACTGCCACTGGTAAAGTTAATAAAATTCCTTAGCAACTTGAATCAAGAGAGTTCAAATACTCACTAGTTGGAAGTGTCAGTATCTGTGGTCCCAAAATATGTGTAGCGAAAGCTATATATATATATGTATACATAAAGAGAAGGTTCCATGGACACAATCAGGCTGATATGGCAGGCTGGAGCGGCAGCCGGCCAGGAACACGTTGTTCGATCATCCACTGGATCAATGCGAAGTGTTGTGGAACAAAGGAGCATGTAAAGGGAACAAAGGTAGTGGCCCCAGGCAGCAGGCAGGCAGGAAGAGGTGAGCGGAGAGAGTGTCAGGAGCATCTTGTTTACCTGGATTGCCCTATTTATTGGATGTGGGCCGAGATTAATGGTCCTTTGGCCACGATATCATCCAATAGGCTTCTGGCAGTCAGCCAAAACACACCAAATTAAGAAGGGTTCACAGGTCTAGTTCCCCCAAATATGGGGATAGCATGGGCCTTACACCTGGTGGGCCATAAGCTAAGCGCGTGGGCTTACACAACCACTTACATAATGCGTTATACAACCTGGACCCTGGGCAGGCCAGACTTTGTAGCACCAGGCCTATTGTGCCCCTTTTGTCCGTTTAATGTGTTTATCTCTGGTTTGGGCAGAAAAACATGTCCAGGCAGGGCAAGGCATATGTAAGCCTATTTGGACCTATGTGGCCCACCACTACATATACACAGCACTTGACGTGTGACACATCCCAAATAAATATAGTGGCAACCAGGCTGGAAGAGACCTCCAAGCTCATCCAGTCCAACCTATCACCCATCCCTGCAACTAGACCGTGGCACTAAGTGCCTCATGCGGTGTTTACACCTTTTACACTGAAAAGGCATTTCGTGCTATAGCCACACCTTGAGTCTATTCCCGTGGTTTCTCCATGCTGTATTTCGTGCACAAAGGACACTAAGACACCAAGAACCAGAGAGGAGGTGTGATGTAATTCCTCAATCACAACAAGGATTGTTTGATGCAATTCACACCAAATCTGCCCCATTGGACCATCACTCATGTCTTGTACTCCAGAAGAGAAATGGTAATGCAGCAATACTGCAGGAGGCAGGGAATGCAGAGAAGCAGAGCCCACTTACTAGTAATTCAGTAGCAGCATTTCAGAGTTTGATGGCAAAGAGAAGGAAGAATAAAAGATCCTGGGCTTTTTCTAAATGCAGTGAGTGAAGGACCTACTGAGGTTCATTTCACTGAGTGCGAGCATTGTCCTGTTTCAGGCACTGAGATGAGAATATCAGGAGAAGAGTTGGCTGAGGGTACTGCTATGGGGCAAACCTGGAACTGCTGAAATGAACAAATCATCCCATAGGCAGCTCATGGAGAGAAATGAAGACACTGAGCAGCTTTGCGTGCTGGGTAGTGTGCAGTTAGTTGCAGAGCACTTCCACTCACCTGCTCTAACGGTGTTGCCACTGCCCCACACCATACGGACAGCAATGAAGCTTCTGGTCAGACATAAGAGAGACTTTCAAGACTCAACTGCATGTGTTCATGTGCAACCTGAACTACATTCTGTGATCCTGCGCTGGCAGGGTGGTTGGACTCAGTGATCTATGGAGGTCCCTTCCAATCCCTGATGTCCTCTGGTCCCATGATATATTTTAGGAAAACAAGAGGAGTCTAGGAATGACAGATTTCCAGAAAAGTAACAGAGTAAGCAGTTTTTAAGTTGATAATGAAGAACCAAGTAATAACCAACCCTGATCCAGAAAGATAATGTCCTTTTTGTTGTTGTGTTTTTTTGGTTTTGTGACGAAACAACAGATTTTGATCTTATGGGATCCTGACTTCAGTGCTTTGAATTACAGGTGATTTAATGAAAAAACTAGGGAAATATTGGTGATGAAACAATTCTTAGATGGGAAACTTTATTTCAAGAGTCATTGTATTCTGCCTGCTGTCAGATTAGAGGTTCTGAAGGAGTCTGCCTGAAGTCTGGTAGTGGTTAATATTTTTACTAACGACCTAAATTAAATAATATAAAATGCTTTATCTGAGTCTTCAGATTAAGCCATCTGGATAGGAATGCACCTTGTTGAAGGTCACAGTTAGAATCACAAGACTCATAAACTAAAGAAGAGTCTAGGGAAAAAAATAATCATCACATGATTCAGTAAAGAAAACTGGAAATAATCAGAGTAGATGGAGGATGATCTGTGAGTTTAGTGTATTATAAAATGACAAGCCCTTAAATTTGAGAAATAAACTCATAATAAATTTGAGTGAGTGTTAGAAAGACTCTTAACTACTTGAGTAATCAGATTCTAAAGCGGTGTGCCAGATGGAATAGTTAGATAAAAAATAACTTTCCATTATTCATTTAACCTGTCTGCCTCAGCTGACTTAATAGTTAAAGGGAAATACTAATATTATTTTAGTTTCTCAGAATATCATATGGCTTAAATACATAAACCTTTTTTACACAACTTGACCAAGAGCATTTCTAACTATTCTAACCTATTATATAATGTGATGTATAGGTGTATGTACATAGATAGAGATATATAGAGATAGATATAGAGAGATATAGAGCTTTACGGTCACTTGTCAGAACTCTGTTGGCACAGCTTACTCGTGATATGCTGTGCAGTCTTAGCGCTTGTTTTAAGATCCTTCTAAAATGCAATTCCTCTCTTACTGTAGTCTTACTTACCTTTTCCTTCATTGTGAAGAAAGAGATTAAGTGCAGTTACTTCACTGTATGTTATGTAGCTTGTATGAGGCACTGGGTCTGATTTTGACATCTCTTCCACCTCAGGGTGATCTCTCAACTAAATGATAAACAGGGCTTTAAATCTGAACACAAGAATTAGCCACAGGGATTTAAGATAGACTTTTTGACCTACGACTGTAAAATTCCATGTATTGTTATACACCTCTCTGTGGGACCGTTTGATCACTTTATTATTTATAGATTAAAGAACATTGTTGCTAATTAATACTGTTCTAATTGTTGGCAGTGTATACGTGCTTGCTTTGATGTTTTTTTGATCCTGTATTTTGGGGATTTCACTTACTACTCTTTTTTTTGGACGATTTGGGATTTTGGAACCTGTATTTTCAAGGCCTTGTTTCATTTTCTTATTACCAAGGTCTCCTCTTCTCTAACTTCTTTGCTTTTCATCACACCAGTCTTTTTTCTTTTTAATCATATTTTATGAAATGGGGCAGCCCCAATTAGTTCCTCAACATTATACAAGTGGTTTCATTTCTCTTTGTCTTTTGAAAAATAATGATTAGTATAAAGGTTAATATTTTGTTATTTATATCACATTAGCCTGCTGTTGTAGCTTGTTAGGAAGAAAAGTTCCCAGTTAATGCAGTAGAGTGATTTCAGGCTAATCATTAGGGGCAAGATAGCAGTCTGCTAACATTTAAGTCAGTTCTTCCGATGAAGTAGTTCTACATTCTGTTGGATGCATGTGTTTTCATAGTGAGCACAGCCACAAAATAGGAATTTCTCTCTTGCTGTCTGCCACATGAGCATCTCAGTACCTCAAAAATCTATGAATGATATTGTCAAAAATCCCAGGTGTTGAATGCTTTGATCATAAATCTTTGAATTTAGCAAAACTTACTAAGATGTAAAGTTACTGTATAAAAATACAGAACTTCACATCATTATGCTTATTAAGGAATGTGTTTCACTAACCCATTGCAACCAGCTAATATAAACACTGTTAATGGGTTTTGTTTCTCCCTTTTAATTTTATTTTCCTTTAATAATCGGCAAAAAATTAGGCTTTTCAACAGAAAAAAGAGTCTGATTCTGGATAAAATTCTACACTTAACATTCAATGTTAGAATTCCTGTTCATCACAAACACTCTTAATTTATATATGGAGAGAACATAACACTACATTTTAAAAAGGATAAAAATAACTGTAGAGAATGTCTCAAACAAGAGCATTATAAGGCATTAGGAGAATGTCTCAAACAAGGGCATTATAAGGCATTAGGCAGACAGCTACAGTTAAGTTATAATTAGTTCCATTGTGAGTTTCAGCTTCAAAGAAACCCAAAACTTCTAAGAAAAAATTCAGCTGACTCTACCAAGCTTTGCCTACATGCTATGGCCTAGATCCACTAACAGAATTAGGAGTCTAACAGCCATTGTATACAACTAATTCTGAAAAGTAGATCTTCAAACCCCTATCTGAGCCACTGCCTCACCCCTAGGGAAGATAGTTATCATCCCATGGCACCTAAGTTTCTGCTAATAATGTTGTCTAGATATGTAAGACTACATCCAGAAAGACAGGCAAGTGTTTCTAGCAGGAATTAGAGAAAGTTTATTTATCTGTGTATGCCAAACAGTAATCCTGAAAACCTTCATTATACTGTCAGCCGACCTAGCAGGCACAGCTCACACCCAAACACTATTCCTCTGGAAGTTTCTGCAGAAAACATACACCCTCTGTCTCTGTAAGTGTCCTGGTAGATTGCAGTTTTGACCTTAGCCTTGACTCACACTTGGCGTAATTCACCAGTGACATTTTTTAAGGATATATCTACACTGCTAGCTAAGAGGTTTTAAGGATATATCTACACTATTAGCACAGAATTACTTTGTGCATAACTCACACTGCTTTCATGTTAGCATACTCCCTGACTGCTTTGGACCACTTCTGGTACTTCTCCACCAGGTAACATCTGCATACAATTGTGGATTCAGTCCTCATGCCCAGAAACAGCAGTATAGGCAACACTGCATCAGGCCAAGTTGAGAGCTGAAAGCTGAGCACATACACAGTTTCTCAAAGTGGTTATCTTATGGAGCTACCTATGTAGCATACTATATTTCACAGAAAATATTTCTGAATCCTACCTCATCTCACATTGCATACATAATTAGGACATCTAACTCAGATGTGGGCATCCCATTAGAGAGAATAGTTATACAATGTTAGGTAGTGGTCCATGAAACCATACATAAACTTGATTTGACATTTGACCAAACAAAAGCCCTCTCATGAATCTCTTTCCTTCTACCAAAAATAAAAGCCAAGTCAGGGACACTCTGAAAAACTTAATGAGTCTTTAACATAGGCAGAATTCATGTGGATTTGAGATTTGTTTCCTTTGCATATGCAGATGATCTGCAGAAGCAGTGGAAGTGGTAAAAAAGAGAGGAGAGGTGTCAAGGGCGATGGATGGAGGCTCAGTCTCCGAGAACACAGTGTAGAAACTTCCATCTACATAAATTTCATTCCAACTGGTATAGAACTTCTTCATCTACATCTAGCCTTAACAATATTAGTCTGTTTTCTATCTTCTCATTCTAGAAATATGAGCTTAGACTTTGCCATGTATTTTTGTGAGGTGCATCTATCCAGACTTATTTAGTCCAAAAAGTACCTCTCGATTTGGTTTGTTCCATGAGGGGAACACAAAAGCTCTTCATTTCCATGGGAAGTGGATGTGTAGAACACAGTAAAAAGAAGAGTCCCATGGCAATGAACATGTATTAATGATTAATGGCTTTGCCTGCAAAAATGATCTCTAATTTCCACTCCTTTAAGTCTAGGAAGTCAGTTTGAATGCTTATTTTTTTTTTCTTTTTAGTGTGGAAGAAAATGGCAAATGGCTTGCTTATCTTTCAGTGGGAGATGTTAAGGCTGGTTGTGCTCTAACAAAAATGGAATTTAACTTTTTTTCAGTAATGCACATTAATTTACCAATGCCAGCAATTCCTTAAAAGAAACAGCAAAAAAAAACCCCCATATCCCAGATTTAATAAATGGAGGGACACTGGCTGAACTCTATTCCCATGGAATTTTGTAAGAGAACTATTAGACAGGTTAATAAGAGCAAAACTAGGTCAGTGTAGAAGACACTCACAGATTTCCCATTACTCTCATTTAGTTTTTTGCTAACAAAAATGGATAACTATTTTAATATTTTGAACTTTCAGAAACAAAGCTCCAGTTTCCAGTACTACAAAAATCATACACCATTGCTTCGACTCTTCTGCTTACATAACTCTCTTGCTCATATTTATAGTCTTGTTATAATTTGGAGAATTCTCAGAATGGCTTAAATTAATATCTTTCACATTTAAATTTTTTAAGTAGAGAGGAATGCACAGACTTTTCTAGGCTAAACCTTGTAACTAATAAAACATCAAAGAAAGATGATGAAAGAGATACAAAGATAGTATATGTAAATGCTGCCAAATGATCGTAGGTTATAAGAGGAATTTAGTATAGCAAAGATTTGGAATTGCCAATTGAGGTTTAAAAAAATGAACCACTAAAATCTGGATTCACTAAGGAGCTTTAACTATGTATTTCCCTATAGAATCCTTGGAAGTTGCCTAAATACATCTCTGCTTTGCTTCCTAAATTCAGGGCTCGTGTGTATCACCTGCATGTACTGTATGAAAGGTGGTCCAGGCTCACATCCACACTGTGTTCCTTCTACTACTGGACCCTGAAATCCTGTCCCCAGCAGCGATGTTTGGTATTGATGTTCAGTCAAAGTAGCTGGGTACCAAGAGCCGCCTGTGTTCTGGAGATACTCCACCTGCCCCTGAGCACTCAGAAGAAAAGAATATAAATCTGCTGAGGGTAAACTGAGAAACTTCCAGCTCTGCTGCATGATTGCTTTGATCCAACTCCTTCACCATTAGGTAGTCATCAATCATTTTTCCACCTCACATGGCCAAACACCACTCTCAGATGTGCATTTGCAAATCTCCTTGACATCATTGGTTAGCAATGTATCAAAGGAGAAGAATGTAGGTATTTATGTATTTTTATCTGCTTTTGAAGGTCCTTCTTGCTTCTCCTGAGGCCAGGGCTTTTTATCTCACATTGTACCTGGGTTTAAGCATTGTGAAACATTAAAAAAGATGGCACTGTTGCTCTCAGGTGTCACCTCACTGAGCCATATACTTAAACATTTTCAAAAGCTGATGGCAGTCCCTTTGCATTCCTGTCTTTTTGGAATAAAATACCACCAGAGAGAACAGGGTACACTGGCAAGCTTAGGCTTACAGAAGTTTCAGGGGGAAAATAAAGATGCTATCTCCTGTTTTGGAAGTTACTAAAAGAGAACCAACAGAAAAAGTCTGTATAAATGAAAAAAGTTACAAACATTCAACCTCTCTGGATACTTGTGCAACAAGATCTTAAATCATCCAGAAGGCTGTGTTATTAGGGACAAGGTTGGGTTTTAAAAGTAAAAGCTCATTTTATGTGACCGATATATAGACTAGGAACTAAATTATTTTGCTGTGCTTTTAGTTCCTTGGTGTATTTTTGAGAGTTAGGATGAGTCCTGGTGAGTCCATGGATATTTCAGAGACAGATATATTCTAGTCCTGAGAGTCACAATTTTGTTTTGTTGGAGCTTTTCTTCTCAAACTAAAAATGAAGGGCAACAAAGCTGGTGAGGGGCCTGGAACACAAACCCTATGAGGAGAGGCTGAGGGAGCTGGGGTTGTTTAGCCTGGAGAAGAGGAGGCTCAGGGCAGACCTCATTGCTGTCTACAACTGCCTGAAGGGAGGTTGTAGTCAGGTGGGGGTTGGTCTCTTCTCCCAGGCAACAAGCAACAGGACAAGGGGACACAGTCTCAAGTTGTGCTGGGAGAAGTATAGGCTGGATGTTAGGAGGAAGTTCTTCACAGAGAGAGTGATTTGCCATTGGAATGGGCTGCCCAGGGAGGTGGTGGAGGTTTCCTGGGGGTGTTCAGGAAAAGCCTGGATGAGGCACTTAGTGCCATGGTCTAGTTGACTGGATAGGGCTGGGTGATAGGTTTGGACTGGATGATCTTGGAGGTCTCTTCCAACCTGGTTGATTCTATTTTATTCTATTCTAAATGAAATGTTCTTTGGTTTCAAATGTAGGGAGTGTCCTGGCAAGCTTTTATGTTCACTCTCAACATCACAACTTCAAACAAAGTTTGAAACTGACTCTGGGGTATGCAGCTGAAGTGGGAAGATGTTGTTCAGTCAACAGTATGAGGTTTAACAAGGCCAGGTGCAGGGTCCTACACTTTGGCCACAATAACCCCATTCAGCACTGGGGCATGAGTAGCTGGAGAGCAGCCTGATAGAGAGGGACCTGGGAGAGCTGTCTGTCAGTGGCTGAACAGGAGCCGACAATGTGCCCAGTTGGCACTGAAGGCCAATGGCATCTTGGGTAGTGTCAGGCATAGCATGGCCAGCAGGACTAAGGATGTCATTCTGCCCTGGTACTTTGAACTGGTGAGGCCTCCCTTTGAGTGTGCATTTCTGGGCCACTCACTGCAGGAAAGATATTGAGGTGCTGGAGTGAGTTCAGAGGAGAGCAACAAGACTAGTAAGGGGGCTGGAGAGAAAGTCATGTGAGGAGAGGCTGAGGGAGCTGGGATTATTCAGCCTGGAGAAGAGGAGACTCTGGGTGGGACCTTATCACTCTCTACAACTACCTGAACCGAAATGGTGGAGGTTGGGCAACTTGTGACAAGACAAGAGTGCATGGCCTGAAGCTGTGCCAGAGGAGGTTTAGGTTGGATGTTAGGAAGCACTTCCTTATGGAAAGGGCAATTAGACACTGGAAGGAACTTCTCAGGGAGGTGGTGGAGTTGCCATCTCTGGAGGTCTTTAAGCAAAGATGTGATGGTGTTAGGATTTGATGATCTCGGAGGTCTATTCCATCCTCAATAATTCTGTGATTCTGTGATCTTCAGATCCCACTTATTTTCCAGCAGCAGCATTACTGGATGGTAAAACGTAGTCCTGCAGACCTGGGTCACCAGAACAAGTCATCCTTTGTCCAGGATGGCCTCACATATTCTAGAGAAGTCACAAAGTCATGGAACATCAGTAGTCTCTGGATGGAAGAAAAAGAAAAATAACGATCCAGTCCTTATATACAGCTCCCTTCTGAATCTGAGCTTCTTTTCTTCCAACACAGCTTTCTCTTAGCTGAACCTGATTCAGGGCCAACTGCTGAATCCTCATACTGCAGGCGGCAGCTTAGCTGCACAGTAGTATCTTTACATCTGTGCCAGCTAGGGTTATTACTGAGTTTTATAACTTCTGCTATAAATAAAGCCTTGTCATCTAAGCATTCAATTTAAATACCTCTCAGTTTATTTTTGAACACTGGAAGTTAATAATAAATATCATCTTTGTTTTCTAATTTTTTTACTGAGTTGATTTAAATGCTCTTGACAGCTCCAATCCAATCCTCCCATCCAAGCTGACAAGCATGACATGCATCTCTGCATACAAGCTCTCAATTATGCATAATCCAATGTTTTCTAGGGTTTTAATTGAATCACTAGTCTCTAACTTGTTATTTTTAATTTACAACATTTGATTTCTGACACCGGCCCCTCTATGTTATAAATTATGCAGACAAGAGCCTTAGTTGTGTGGGTGATTAAAAAAAACTAATTAGGCATGATTAAAAAAAAATAAAACAGAGACCTCTTAAATATGTGCATGCTACCACGCAAGAGAGGTTTATTTCACTGGAAATGCCTGGGCAATTCTTTTTTTTTTTAAGAGATTATGTTCAGTTCAGTACAATTTGATTGATTCTGACAGAAATGAAAGAAAATGTAGGATTTTTTCTTCCTGCATATATACCAGAAATTGCATTACATGGCCCGTTGATGTGAATTTCTCCCACAGCTCATTGAATGTAATTTTGTTAAGTGGGCAGGAAAATGAATATGAAGAAAACTGAATAGAATCCAACATTTTCCTTGGCACCAGCAGCAAAACTGAGACATGGCATATATAGATATAAATATATGTATGTATGTGTATGAGGTACAATTAGAGGTATTAACCTTTTATCCCTCAAATAATAACAACAGGAAGGAAAATGTGCAGAATGTTAAACACCACTATAAGGTAGAGATAGCAAGGCAATGATGTGTCTGCAAAGGCTGTGCCACTGCAGCAACAAATTAAGGGAAATTAATCATTCTCCCTTAAATGAATTTAAGAAGTTGCAAAGGTGCTTGATACATGAATGTACAGGTGTTTATCATTAATGCACACTAACAGCTTAAATCTGAATATTTTTAACACGTCAAAAAGTACATAGCCTCCCCCCATTTTAAGGTAGCCTTTTTTACCAGCAATCTGGGGATAAAATGGGGAAAAATCCCTGCTTCCCTCCAGCTGTGCTATATGATTGTGCTCTGAGCCTGGAGACTCTGTATCACAGACACACACAGTACCACTGCTCTCTTCTCCTAAATCACTCTGTGATGATGATAATATGAAAAATCTAAGGAGCTGCTTCATCAGAAACTTCAAGTTCGGGAAAGAATTTCAATTTCTACCCAATGTTGGACCTGTAGGTAGTTCCAGCAATGCTGCTCTTCCACTCACATAACTGTATGCTTTTACAGTTTGCTGGATTAGGACCAAAGACTCAGATGGAGGTGCCTGAGGAAAAGCTGGCAGATTTGTAAGTCCTAACACCCTTAACAGCTTTAAAAATTCATGGATATGATTGAAAATACAACATGATCAGCTGATCCTCAGTGAAACTCAGTGAATTCTGGAACTGGGACGGCATCTCACCTGTATCCAGAAGAGACAAAGGCGTTTCACAAGGACAGAGTCTTTTCAACTGCTGATGTCCCTGGAAACGGCATTAAATAGCTGTGCTCATTTGCCCATGAGAAAGCCTCAGCAGAAGGAAGGCAAAGATGTCAGAAAGGGCTGAGGGGAGATGAGAATGGAGAGATGAGCCCATACTTTCTTTCCACAGTGGGCAAAGCTACTTTGGCAGTTCTTCACTGGCATTTGTAAAACCTCCAATAAGCCAGAAGCTGCTAAGCAAGAGCAATAGAAAAATCCACCCCTTCAGTTCAGCCATGCTGGGATGTGACTGTCGCGGAGGGGTATTCTGCCGCCTACGCCAATTGTGGCAGAGGGGAGAAATTAATGGGTGCGAGAGGATGTTTTATAAAAATACGTAATTTATTAAATTCAATATTCTGAACTCTCACCACCCCAACCACTGAATTTCAGTATTTGTTTATTAACATGGTCATGGAAGACATTCTAGGAATAATACCAAATAGTAACTTGTTAATAACTAGCAAACATTCAAACTATAAACACAGAGAGGACTTTCCCCACGGCTTAATGCTGCTTGGGGTCAATATGCTGTTTGCCCAGTAGATGGGCTGAAGCTCTTTCTGCAATAGCAAGAGGCTGTAGAGAATTACAGAGGCATTAAAGCATTTACTCACAAATCTGATTAATTATCAATCACCCTCCGGGGCTACGTCACAGCCTATTGTGGGAAAAATTTTCTCCCTAGCGGGCATGAGCTGTAAACATCAGAGCTCGTGCTGTGAAACTGTCCTTGGGCTGTTTTGGGCTGAGGAAACCAAGCTGTAAATAATGAGCACCTCACACACAGCTGCTGGGGGCTGAGCTTGCCATCCTGCAGGGGTGGGCATCAGGGTTGTTTTGATGACCTATCTGTACCTTGCACATAACTCTAAGCCAATCCGACAGAACCATGGTGACAGTAGCCTGTCAGAGGGTATAAATCGTGCTGTGCTGCAAATAAACTTTGGAGCCTATTCTATCAACTCATATTGAGTGTCGTTTCTTGCTGCCCTCCTCCCTGAGGCCTGAACCCCGTCGGTATTTCTGGACCAATCCCTCGCAGGCGAAACTTCCCGGCAGCCTATTACAAGTGTCCAATCTTCAGGGGAGTCTGCCCGTGAACACTGGCTGGAATCCTCCTGGCTTCAGGGGAAAGGATGCAGTCTCTGACCTTGTTCTCCTGGCTTCTTCTGGATGCTCTGTCCAGGGATTCTTAGGCAGGACTTTCAAGTGCAGAAGGATTATGTTGTGCAGTCTCAGCACGGTGTAATTCTGGCCATGCAAGCCGATCACGTGCAGACAATGCAGAGTCTGCTCCTGGTAACTTGGCGGCAGTGGAGCTTACCAGGCAGTGATAAAGCAGCGGGCGTGCAATAGGGTGCACGGCTGCATGGGAGACTGAGCTCTGTAGATACAGGCATGCTTAAGCATAATAGTGAGAGCGAGCGAGCAAGCACGTTGTTTACCTGTGTACCTCTAGTTATCAACTGTGGGCCGAGATTAATGGCCCATTGGCCACCAAAATGACCAATCAGCTTTTGGCACCTCACCATAATAGGGAAAAGCCACAGGCCTGGACCTCCCAAATATGGGGATAGCATGGGCCTAGCACCCAGTAAGCATGAGCTGGGCGCATGGGGTTATCAAACCACGTTACACAACCAGGGGCCCTGGGCAGGCCAGACTTTATGGCATCAGGTCTATTGTGTTTCTTTGTGATTGTTTATGTGTTTACCTCTGGTGTGGGCAGAAAACCATGTCCAGGCAAGACAAGGCGTGGATAAGCCTATTTGGGCCTATGGGCCCTCCACGGCAGTGAGCATGGGACAGAAGAGTACTGAGAGACTGTGACAGGCAGGACTTCCAAAGGAGCACAGTCCTTGGTACGTAATCTGAGTGAGTGTTCTCAGCTGCTGGCTGCTGCTTCAAGTGGTATGGAGAGATACTGTAATCAAAGAGAGATGATTTTTTTTTTTTAAATTCAAGATGCTCACTAATAAACTATAAATAAAAACTTTTATGTTGGACAATGCATTTTAACTGATAGTCAAACAGCTTTTGTTTGGATCAAGAAAGATGAGTGCTTGGACACAGAAGAAAAGAGAACCAAATCCTCATCAAAGTGAGCCCTGAGAAAGATTTGGAACATGCTCTGGAAATGACATTGGTCATAACCTGTGACAATAGGATGATACCATGCTCAAAATGTTTATAGTTTCCTACCTGAAGGCCTGCCTGGACTGGCTGGAGATCTGTTTTAACATTTGGGAAGGGCTTATATAAGGAAAAATAGCTGGAAAAGTAAACAATCTATCTGCAATCTCAAATGTTACAAGAGATAAAAAAGTACATTAGATACACAGTCTCAAGTTGTGCCAGGGGAGGTCTAGGCTGAATGTTAGGAGGAAGCTCTTGCCAGAGAGAGTGATTGGCATTGGAATGGGCTGCCCAGGGAAGTGGTGGAGTCGGCCTCCCTGGGGGTGTTCAAGAAAAGCCTGGGTGAGGCACTTAGTGCCATGGTTTAGTTGACTGGATAGGGCTGGGTGACGGATTGGACTGGATGATCTTGGAGGTCTCTTCCAACCTGGTTGGTTTTATGATTCTATGAAAAGGTACAATAGATCTGATATAGTCCTCTAATTCTAAATTCTATTTTCAATTACAGCACACAATCTTAAAAACTCAACTAGAAATGCTCAATACTTTTGCAAGTCCAAATCCTACTTAAAGGGAATTTTCTAACATACATTGATTTAGCCAGAACATTTAAGGTGTTTTTACCAGCAAAATCTAAGACTTCCCTCACAAGAGAGAGGATATGCTGCAGAAACGATAGTTAGAGATGAAACCATGCATTGTCAAAAAGCTCTTCAACCATTGTGGCCAAAGTGGTTATAAATCCCCCAAGATCTACATTATGTTATTTGTATTGGTCTTTGTATTAATGCACAAGGATAAACAGAAGGGTCAAGTTAAAAAATAGCTCCCTTCTCCTGGCTAGCCAGTTCTCAAAGACATAACAAAACAAACACAAAACAGTAGAAGTGCTATAAAGATAATGGAGTTTGTGGAGAATTTGACAGTGGCTATAATTATCTTACAGCATCTTTCAAACAGAAAGCTCCTAAAATAAAAACAACCCAAAACTTCAGCTTCAATCCTTTACTACAATAGGCAAAACCCACATAACATAAAACTGTTAAGAACTCTTTCAGGTATTTTAAGCTTTAAATTAGATAGCTTTGTAATTCCAGATAGTTTAATTCTTGCAGTAATTAGAAACCTTTTTCTAATTTCTTTGTGGACCCTTTCTAAACAAAGGTTCTGTTCCCTGCATTGTTCTTCAGTATTTATAACTCTTCTCTCTCTTGTGTTTGCTGTTTGGGTGTACTTTAGGACAGCAGCCATATTTCCTCTCGGTTTTACTTTAGCTAAATTTGATTCTCCGTTCCTCCTTCTTTAGCTGAAACAAATATTCATATGGTCTAATCTACATCATCCGATTCTCTGTCTTCTTATATACACCCTTATATAAATTCATTTATATATTCATCATTAAAGATAGATATCTGCACATGCAGTACTCAGGACCTTTTCCTTAAACTACATTTTCTAGCTCTATATGAAACTGTTTTGTAGGAGTTTTTATTTAATTTTCATTTATTTTACTTAATCTCCTTCATAGAATCACAGAATCACGGAATGAGACCTCATTCCAGCCCCACCAGCCTGGACAGGGACACCTTCTACTAGACCTGGTCACTCATGGCCCTGTCCAGCTTGAACACCTCCAGAAAAGTGCGAATCCACAACTTTTCTGGGCAGCTTGTACCACCATCCTCCCTGTAAAGAATTTCTTCCTAATATCCAGTCTAAATCTACACTCTTACAGCTTAAATACATTTCCTCTTGTCCTGTCTCTACAAGCCCTTGTAAAAAGTTCCTCCCCAGCCTTCTTGTAGTCCCCCTTAGGTACTGGAAGACTGCTATAATGTCTCCCCAGAAAGTTTTCTTCAGGCTGAATAGCCCCAAGTCTGTCTCAATAGAGAATTTCTGATACCTGACTCTATTAAGAGATGGAGTAATCAGTTCATATGATAAAGCTGTAGATAGGTACCCATTCTTGTCAAGAGCAGACAAACCACTCATGGGGTAATTTTATAGAAATAGATTTGTTTCTGAGAGAGCTAAGCACAATAGTAAATAAAGACTACCTGTATCCAGATCTGCCAGCTGGAAGCTTCCAAGCAAGACTGGTTCATTCTATCAAATTGAAGAGTCACTGCTCTCAAATTTCTACTTGCAGGATTGACACTGATTTTTGTGTCACACATGCTCCTTTGTTTTTTACCCACCTGTTTTGTTATCTCTTCAGTAGCTGACCTACTGTTATATCCTGTGCAGGGTCTAGCACTTTGGGATTTTAGATTTTTTAGTCAAGTGGTAATGTAAATGATAGGGAAAAAGTTAATTTCCACTGCTGAATCCAACACAGATGTGGTCAGAGTAGAAGACTTCAACTGAGTGTCTGCAATCCTGGGCTGCATCAGGAGAAGTGTGGCCAACAGGGTGAGGGAGGTGATTCTCCCCCTCTACTCTCCGGTGAGACCCCACTGGAGTACTGCATCCAGTTCTGGAGCCCCCATTACAAGAAGGATGTGGACGTGCTGGACCATGTCCAGAGAAAGGCCATTGGGATGACAAGAGGGCTGGAGCACCTCTCCTGTGAGGACAGACTGAAAGAGTTGGGGCTGTTGAGTCTGGAGAAGAGGAGGCTCCCAGGTGACCTTCTTGTGGCCTTCCAGTATCTGAAGGGAGCCTACAAAAGAGATGGGGAGGGACTTTTCAGGCTAATCAGGGAGTGATAGGACTAGGGGGAATGGAGTGAAGCTGGAGATGGGTAGATTCAGGCTGGACATGAGGAGGAAGTTCTTCATCAAGAGAGTGGTGAGAGCCTGGAATGGGTTGCCCAGGGAGGTGGTTGAGGCCCCATGCCTGGAGGTGTTTAAGGCCAGGCTGGATGGGGCTCTGGCCAGCCTGCTCTAGGGTACGGTGTCCCTGGGCATGGCAGGGGGGTTGGAACTAGATGATCCTTGTGGCGCCTTCCAACCCTGACTGATTCTATGATTCTAATTAGTTCATCCAACCTGGCACACACAACCTCCCTGGGCAGCTTATTCCAGAGTCCCACCATTTTGAACATAATAGGAGGAATGTTCCTGGAAGAAAATCATTACAATTCAGATGTTCTACCTGCTCATAAAATGTATGATGAGCTAAGGCAAAACTTAGACTAATATTGCTTGTTTCCTTCCTTTGAAAGAAAAGCAAGAACCTTCAAGGACTTTACTAAAAGAGGCTGAATACCACTCCAATAAAATGACGTCTTTAACAGGTTTATGGTGCAGGAACTTGCCCTTCAAGGAAATGGAAAGAATAGATGAAGGCTAATTTAGAAGCAGATTACAAGACAGGCTATCACACATCCTAGATGGCATTTCAAGTCAAGACACAGAGCGCCAATTAGCACACATCTAACTGGCACTTGGAGAAACCAAAGCCTGCAACTTCATTGCTGTGTTACGTCCTACATATTAAAGTGCACCTCACAGTGCCTGGCACAGGGCAAGGGGCTCTCTCCTGCTCAGCACCACACCAGCCTAATTCAAAAAAGTTTTCTTTAACATGGAATGCCCACCACAAGCACCTTGGCCCTGCAGAGTCTGCAAGCACCACTAAGACTGCTTGCTGATAGAGGTGCTGGCTTTTGCTCCACAAGGGTACCTGTACTTCCTGCCAGACAAGACAACTGCTGGTCCTCAGTGTGGAAAGAGGGAAAGGGTGGAGCAGGTACTGTGATTCTGTTGGAGGATTTTCCTCTCTGGTGTGTGTGGTTGCCTTCATTTGTCTTGGCATCCCAGTCAAATGCTAGGACTTTCACCACACCAAGGGTGTATTTGTCTCATAGGCTCTGTGTATGGACTTTGTTCTCTGTATGGTAATACCAGCAATAAACAGTCACGTCAACAAAAGAAAAGGGAAAAAAAAATTTTGGTCAGTGCAAATCACAAAAACTACAACTGCAAAAGCCAGTTAATATTAGCTAACAAACTTCTCTCTGTGTCTCTTCAATGAGAATTTAGATGTCTTTGTTGCTGTTACTCAAGGACACTGCAGAGCAAAGTCCCTTCTCTAAAGAGGAATGTTAAAAGAAGTGCAATCAATCACAACAGGCATTTCTTTTCTGTGGTAGAGGGAAGACTTTGGCAGGTAAATTCTCTGAATCACCAGAGTTATTCTGGAATAAATCACCCACAACTCCAGAACATGTTAGTTCTGTAAACCTGTCAGTCATGATCAGCAAATTGTTAAACATTAAAATACAGAAGAGGATGGCTTTGATATGCAAGCCCATGATATAGGTTCTGGAACTTCAACACCAAAGACGTATGGCTTCTGCAAACATGTGAGATGAAATTTTATACCAAAAGGTTTCCGCTGCTACTCCTTGAAGACTTCTCAGCAAGGATTAGAATATACATATTTCATGCAAAAATCAGACATAAAAAACAAAATGGCTCTTATTTATGAGTAGGGAAATTCAAAACCTAGAGCTGCAACCTTTACTTAATGCCAAGTCCATGAAAATGCAATGATCTACAGAAATTCACACTTTCGTCTCTGGGGGCATTGTTACAGGCTCATAAAAAGTCAAATTGCTGTTACTTGAGCTCGCAAATAATTTATACCTATCATTTGTCTTATAGTCCTAGCATTTGCCTGCTGTGCTGACCACCTACTCATGGATGTATGCTGTAGCAATCATGCTCTTGACACAGTCGTCAGAAGAGAAGAGTGTGTTATTTGAGAGCATTTGAAATGTCCGGGACTAATCTACCAAGCAAAATCGACAAGCTCAAGCACTGAAAAAAAAGAAAAAAGAAATAGTGTTTCCAATGTATTATATCATGAGTTTCCAAGTCATTTTTCCAGAGGTAACAGCTCGCTACATAAAACAGCAAGCAGCCTCTGCTCTGACTGTCACTTATTAAATTAGTCTTAGCAGATAAATGGATATGCAAAATATTCTAAGAAAGAATTTGCCAAAATAACAGTACTCCACAATATTTGTAAGCATGGAACTAAGTATTTTAGCATCACAATTCTTATTACTCTCCTTTTGTATATTTTAATGATTTTAATATTAATCTTCCTCAAGCTTTTCCATCATAAACATCAGAATGCTAATAGGCAACAAGAAGTGAAATACATGCACAATCTGATATTATCAACTGTATTGCAAAAGACATATTTTTCTGATGTCTTACATACATTTTCCCCCAGTTTGTGGGTAGGAAAGGTTTAAAATGAGTATTTTATATCATGCAATGAAACCTGCACTTCTCAGTGCCCATGGTTTCCTTTTCATTGCAGAAAAAATATTGTAAAATCCAATCTGAAGTCTGAATTAAAATAGTCTCAGTTAAACAGAGGCTGTTCAAAATCATTTCAACATCTTCAAAACTTTGGCCAAAGGGGAAGATGTCAGTGTCTTTCTCCTTTAAATTTATGTAATAGATGTTAGACAAAAGGGAAAAAAAATCAGTTAGATCATCTAGTTCATGCTGCCAATCTCTGTATCTATCATGTAATCTTAGTAAAGTGCTGTAGACAGCCTCTGGGTGTTCTCTGCATATAATATTGGCAGAATAAGGCCCAAAGTTTTTGTTTTCTTACTACACATCACCCAAATAAACAAACAAAACAATCCCTCTGAGCTGAAACTAAATGAAAAAAGAACTACAACCAGCTGACCCAAAAAAGATCTTCAGGAGATGTGTATCAACTGAGCTTTCAACCCTTTCATTATTAATTTCTAACAGAAAACTGATCGTAGTGAATTTACAATGATGACTGTCAGAGAAGTACACTCCTATTTTTGGCACCAAGAGGAAAGAAGAATTAAAGTTTCATATAACAAAATAGCAACATTAGGTTTAGAGAACGTAAGAATCAAAATATTCTAATGTTTCCCTAGGTTCAGTTAAATTCACATCCGTACCATCAGAAAAATAGTAACAACAATATACTGTTGTCAAATTGCTTCTGTCCCTTTCCTCCCCCCTCCCTGGCAAATTCAGAGAAGAAAATTGCTTCAAATCAAGTACAATGGTAATTCTTTGTTATTCAAATGGAAACTGGGAAAAGGAAAAAAAAAAAGAGAAAAAGAAACAGAAAAAGAGAAAAAGGAAAATAAAGGGCGAAAAAAAGAAGAAAAAGAAAAGGAAAAAGAAAACAGCAATAAGGACCCGAATCCAAAGCCCTGTAAATTTAATAGAAAAGTTCCCAGTGGAATGAAAAGTCTGAGAAGGATCCAGCCCTGAGCAATTTACAATATAACTCCTGATCTGTATTTTAAGCCTGTTACAGATGAAATGTAAAATATACATTGTACATGTATTGGATATGTTTACTATAGCCCAAGGCATATCTCTGATTATGGCATTGGAAATATATGAAAGGAAAAGCAATGTTATTATATAAAGCATGTACCGATTTATTTTGGTATGTGCATGTGCATTCGCTGATAACACTTTCCTGAAGTTTCCGGTCAAGCTTTAATAGAAAACAGTGAGAAATGGCACTTATTAGACACTCTCCACTGATCTCATACAAAAAACATTACAAAACACCAAAAAAGCAAATTTACACCTTCAGTTTCATTTTTACATAAGACAACCAGATCACATAAGTTTCTTTCCCACCAAATGTTCTGGAACGGCAACGGCTAAGACGACTAAAGCAAGTCAGAATGTTTTCTGTTTCCATATGAGCCTGGAAATGCTGAAATTGCTTACAGTTCATGTAATGTTGGTACTGGGGAAAAAAAAAAGGCTGTGCCCAAAGGATTCAATCTTGCTTCTATACAAGAGCAATCTATGACCAAGTTTGGTAAATATCCCTCCCAGAGTATATTTACATCTAGGTATGAAATTGCATTGTGCATATCAATGAAGGTTTGGTGCTAACAGGGTTTCAGATAACATGCAAAACACATACTTAAATTTTAAGAGATTGAAAGAATATTAGAATATTTTTTCTTTAACCATTTCTCTAAAAATTCATCCTTACCATTCCAGCTTTGAAAATTTCTGTTAAAATTGCAGCACTATTTGCTCAGACAAATTAAAACCTTGGCCAAATAGTTTACCCCATTAGGGCCATCACACGCTGGCACAGTCCATTCTTCTGAAAATAAAACATATATAATGTTCTCTTGGAGGACATACAAGGAGAGTCTCCTCCTGAGAACTTCAGTTTGCGTTTGCTTGTACTGTCCTGAGTAAACACTGTGAGAAAGGTAAAACAGAACTGAATGTCTTGTAATCAGACAAAATTAAGTAATTTAAATTAAATTCTTTCCATGTTCACCCAATACATATGGTAATACTTGGACCTGCTGTAGTTAAGAACTGCAAGCCCTCTGCTAATGAGGTGGGTGCCCCCATGATGGGTGATACAGAGAAGAGAGAATTACTGAATGCTTTGCTTCAGCCTTTACTGATAAGGCCAGTCCTCAGGAATCTCAGTCCCTGGAGGAAAAAGATAAAGTCTGACAGAAGGAATATTCTCCTTTAGTCTAGGAGGACCGGGCTGGAAATCAACTGGCTGAGCTGGAAACCCACAAATCCATAGACCCTGATGAGATGTACTCATAAGTGCTGAGGGAGCTGGCAGATGCTATTATTAAGTCAGTCTCCATCATCATTGAAAGGTTATAGAGAACCAGAGAGGGGTCTGAGGCCTGGAGAAAAGCTAGTGTTGCTCCAGTCTTCAAAAAAGGGCAAGAAGGACTCACTAAACTACAGGCCAGTCAGTCTCGATTCCATCCCTGGTAAGGTGATGGAACAGCTCATTCTGGAGACCACCTGTAAGCATGTGGATGAAAATAACATTATTGGGAATGGTCAACATGGATTCATGAAGGGGAAATCATGCTTGACCAATCTGCCTTCTATGATGGCATGTCTGCCAGGGTGGATGGGGGAGAACAGTGGATGGCATCTACTTCACCAAGACTTGATGTTGTGACCCATCACATCGTTATAGCTAAGCTTAGCTGTGAGTTGGATGAGTGGACGGTGAAGTGAACTGAGAACTGACTGCATGACAGAGCTTAGAAGGTTGCACTCAGAGAGTCTAGCAAGAGGCCAGTAGCTAACG
Source organism: Tricholaema leucomelas (assembly GCA_013400475.1). NCBI lineage: Eukaryota > Metazoa > Chordata > Aves > Piciformes > Lybiidae > Tricholaema lacrymosa > Tricholaema leucomelas. The sequence goes on along the minus strand of WAAF01015211.1, from coordinate 813 downwards.
CTGTTCCCATTAGCCATTTTGCATCTAGCCTTCTTCAGTGTATTCATCAATGATCTGGGTGAATGGGCAGTCTTTTTTCAGTGGTGCCAAATGGTAAGACAAGAGGTAACAGCCACAAACTTAAACATAGGAAGTCCCATGTAAACATGAGGAGGAACTTCTTTACTTTGAGGGGTGGTAGAGCACTGGAACGGGTGGCCCAGAGAGGGTTGTGGAGTCTCCATCTTTAGGACATTTAAATCCTGCCTAGTCACAGTCCTATGCAACTTGTTCTATGATTCTGTGACAGAATGTACTCTCAGCAAGTTTGCTAGTGATAGAAAACTGAGACGAGAGGTTGACACACCTAAAGGCTGTGCTGCCATCCAGCAGTACCTAGACAGAATGGAGAGCTGGGCAAAAAGGAACCTAATGAAGTGTAGGGCAAGTGTAGGGTCCTGCATCTAGGGAGAAATAACTTCATGCAGCAGTGCAGGTTAGAGGTTGACTTGCTGGAAAGCAACTCTGTAGAGAACAGCCTGGGAGTCCTGGTGGATAACAAGTTAACTATGAGTCAGCAATATGCCCTTTTAGCCAAGGTCAATGGCATCCTGCAATGAGTTAAGAGTATGACCAGCAGGTCAAGGGAGGTTCTCCTCCTCTACTCTGACCATCTAGAGGCTACACCTGGAGTACTGCATCCAGTTCTGGGCTCCTCCATTTGATATGAAGAACTACTGGAGGAAGTCCAGCAGAGGGCTATGAGGGTGGTTAGGAGACTGAGGCATATTTCTTATGAGGAAAGGCTGAGAGGCTTGGCTCGATTTAGCACGG
>WAAF01015210.1:15393-32520 GCA_013400475.1 Tricholaema leucomelas | reverse complement strand
AGAACCTCCCTTGTCCTGCTGCCCACACTGCTCCTGAGCCAGCCCAGGATGCCATTGGCTCTGCTGCCCACCTGGGCACTGCTGCCTCCTCTTCAGCTCCTCTCTCCCAGCACCCCCAGGTCCCTCTCTTCCTGGCTGCTCTCAGCCACTCTGTCCCCAGCCTGTAGTGCTGCTTGGGGTTGTTGTGGCCAAAGTGTAGAACCCTGCACTTGACCTTGTTCAGTCTCATCCCCTTGGCCTCTGCCCACCCATCCAGCCTGGCCAGGTCCCTCTGCAGGGCTCTCCTACCCTCCAAAAGCTGCTCCTAGCTTGGTGTCATCTGCAAACTTGCTGATGATGGACTCGATCCCCTCATCCAGATCATCAATAAAGATACTGAACAGGACCTCAAAGCTCAGCCAGTTCCAACCCCCTGCCATAGGCAGGGACACCTCCCACTAGAACAGGTCACTCAAGGACTCATCCAGCCTGGCCTTGAACACCTATGTTAAGAATATGTTAAGAGTTTTCCTCAGACCATTGGATTCATTTGTTCAAACTTCAAAGGAGGCCCACGAAGATGAGATGCTGAACATTTAAGTGTTTAAGAGGGACAGGGATCTGCTGGAGAAGGTCCAGCAGAGGGCTACAAAAGTGATGAGGGGACTGAAGCACTGCCTGATGAGGAGAGGCTGAGGGACCTGGGCCTTTTTAGTCTGGAGAAGACTGAGAGGGGATTTAATCAATGTCTATAACTATCTGAGGGATGGAGATCAGGAGTGGGGGGACAGGCTCTGCTCACTGCTCCCTGGGATAGGACAAGGAGCAGTGGATGGAAGCTGCAGCACAGGAGGTTCCAGCTCAACACAAGGGGGAACTTCTTTGCTGTAAGGGTCCCAGAGCACTGGCACAGGCTGCCCAGAGAGGTTGTGGAGTCTCCTTCTCTGGAGCCTTTCAAGGCCTGTCTGGATGTGTTCCTCTGTGACCTGAGCTAGATTGTATGGTCTTGCTCTGGCAGGGGGGTTGGACTTGATCTCTTTGGGTCTCTTCCAACCCCTGACATCCTGTGAGCCTGTGAACACTGTAAAGTAAGAGACAGAGGCAGGCTACAGAGGGAAGCAGTGTTCTAAATACAGAATCTGCTCTGGTATCTTTATGGCCCAATGGAGATGTCTGTAACAAGTGAGCCTTGCCTCAGCTCACAAAGCTGACACTGAGATGGTGAAACTGACATTAAGAAAAGTCAGCCAGCCAGATCCCTAGGCTGTTCCTCTCAACATGACCTTCTCAGCAAAGCTGGGCTGAGGAAATACAGGATAAGCACTGCCACAAATTCAGTATTTTGTTAGTTGTTAAGGTTGGAAATTATTTAGCCCTATAATTACCCCTGAGTAAAAACCTCTTCATCCTGGAAAGCAGCTTTCATTTCTAGTGCCAAAGTCAAGTGAGGTCACCCAAACAATGGGGAGATATTAATGAGGGAAGGACTCAGGACATGCCTTCCCTTGGGAAATCTGGCAATCAGGACTCACTGCACAGAGACAGCTTCCCAGCTCTGCAAAGCCATCTGAAATGAGAGCTGCACTGCATTTCCTTAACAAACGCTCCCATCATGGCGTGGTGGAGAGGAAGAGCTCCAGGCATGTTCTTTGGGATCTGTGTTTAACCTTTCTGATGTGCATGGAAGCTTATGCCAGAGCACTTTCCTGATTGAGTGGTAGCTGTGGGCAGGCAGAACATTTGGATGGCAGAAGTCTGCTGCCTTACAAAATGACAGCCTGCTAAAAGGTTTCTGTTTTTTCCCCCCTGTGCCAGGGGCTTCCAACACTGGAGCTGAAAATAAACCAGCTGGATGGCTGTGCAAAGAGCTGGGCACTGAAAAATCCTACCAGAAAGGCTTCTGTGGAAAGCTGAGGAATACACCAAGCTTGGAGAGCACGAGGAAGCAAGCCTGCTGGTTTAGAGAAGCACAGTGGGGGCACACAGCCCTGGTCTCTACAAAACTGATTTACATTAAGCTTTAAGAGTGATGACTACACTGGCTGGGTTCCAGTGCCAAAGATGCCAAATAAATACCAGATTCTCTCTAGGGCTTCCCACTGTCCCTGCCTGCTGCCTTTGAACCATGCAAAGTGGAGAACTGACACTGGAATGCTCATGGCTGGGAGAGAAGGATGCATTTCCCATCCCTAAGGCATTTTCCTTCCTGTTCATATGAGCCTATGCCACCAATTGAAAGGATAACAGAATCTTCAGTGTGCAGGCACTCAGCCACTGGCCTGCTAAACCAAGGAGCACAGAGATGCCAGCCAGCAAGTTTCTTTGCCTTGGAATTAGAGAATGCTTTGGATTAGAAGTGACCTTTAAAGGTCACCTAGTGCAACTCCTCTGCAGTGAGCAGGAACATCTTGAACTCAATCAGGTTGCTCAGAGCCCAGAGTCCAATCTGATCTTCACCCTTTCCAGGAATCCACCACCTTCCTGGGCAACCTGGACCAGCATTTCAGCACCCTCACTGTAGACCACCTCTGCCTTGTATCTAGTCTAAATCTACTCTCCTTTAAAGCCATCACCCCTTGTCCTGTTGCAAGCTGCTAAAGGGACCATCCCATCTTTCTTAACCCCCCCACCTTCATCTTGAGTAGCTAAAGAAGACACTGCTTCATTCTGTATTTTGATAAACAACAGTAGGGCCTCAACTTTACTCTCAAGAAGGTAGAGGAAGACCCACAGCTGTACCAGGGGCAGCTCCATCTCTGCGCTCCTGTGAAGGAGAGCAGATCAGTTGTTGTGGGGTCCCTGTGTGCTAGGCTAGCACTGACTCCTTGCACAAGAGGGGAACAGAAAAGCAGAGAGGCTTTGCCTGGGTGAGACAAGGCAGCGCTTTCTCCACCCACTGCAGCCTGCCCTGCCACAGCACTGTGGCAGCTGTGCTAAGGGGCTCTGCTGTCACCAAGCAGAAGGGGGAGACAAGCCCTCAGCCTTCCTCCGGTTGCCCAAAAGGCAGACTTCTGCCCACCTCTTGCAACATGCCTGCCCTGCTGCTGGTCGGAGGAGAGGGCCATGGTAACAGCTCCTCGCTCCTCATCGGCTGGCTCCAGCCTCACAGCAAAACCACAGCGCTGGTGCTGCCAAGAATTTGGTTCACATTCTTCACTCCCCGTGGTAGCCACTAGGCCACACGGTCTCCTTCCATCCATTTGCATTTTATTAGGCCTTTTCATGCACCAGGGGACAAAAGAACAAGCCACTTCCTCCCACTGAGCAGTCATTTCACACTTCAAATGGGCTATACTAACCTTTATCGCAGAGCAGCTGCCAGGAGGAGGGGCAGGGAAGGCAGACAGGCTAACAGCACAGCGCAGCTTCTGAAGATGCAGCCTCTGCTCAAACCCAGAGAAGCCCAAATCTGCACGGGGCAACACTTTTCCCTCCCACCCCCACCTCAGGGGCACCCAGGGCTCTGTGGCTACCTTGGTGGCACTCAGCTCAAGTGTTTTCTGGACTCACCTCCCACCCCCAGTAGGTGCTGCTGAGTTTATAGCCTGTACCATGTCTGTAGTCAGAGCATCAAGTAAGCTGGTAATAAATTCAATTTTCTTCCCTTCTGGACAGCCTGTAGAAAGAAAAGAGGAGGTTTAATGCAAGAACACACAAGATCAGTCTCCTACCCCAGTTCAGCATGGGTCAGCCAGGACCTCTTTTGTTTGTAACGTGGTGGCCATAACCACAGCTCCTAAGGAAAGGCAGAAGAATCCCTCAGTGGGTTTCTTTGAGTAGCAATTGGTCCTGCTGCTTTTGTACAGGCACACACAGGCTCACCAACAATATCTGGCAGGAAGACCATGTGGTTAGCTTTATAGCCTCTCCCACTTCTCTACCAGCTTAACCACAGGGATGTGCTGGAAGCGCCTGGCAGACAGCAGTTCCCATGGTGACACTCAGAGAAGAGTTCACAAAACAATTCATTACCTCCTGGCTCATCTTCCTCTGCAAACATGGCTGTTCTGAGCTCAGAACCGACAACTTCGAGCTTCCCAAAGCAGGAGCCAAAGCAAGGACTGCTGCTTGCACTCCCCTCTGCAGTCACAGAGACTGTGACCGAATTACTGTGCCAGCAGCTGCCACAGTAACTCAGCTCTTTGCATGACCACACTGCACGGGAGATAGGTCAGGCTAAGTGGTGACCATCCCTGGTCACTGCTGGCTTCAGCAGCATGCAGCAGGCTGAAGATGAGCTCGGTAACCTTTTCCATTACTCAGTACCGAGGCCATCTAGTTTCCCCCATCATAACCACAGACTGACAGTCTCCTGCCCTTAACAGTGCCAGCTGTACGGAAATTCTCCACCTCCTCACCTTTGAGGCAACCTCTGCTGTCCCCTTGCTTCTTAAAGCAGCAAAAGCATGCTTCAGTTAGTACCATGTTAACGCTCTGACAGCTGCTCTAGCCTGCCAAGGAAAGGGCACACTGCATTTCAACCCACCACCTCCAACCCCATTGTCTTCTGATGTGACAGAGGAGCCATCACCACGGTCCTCACCTTTTCTCTTTCCCCAAACCACCTTGCACTTAGGAAGTAGTCACTCGACTTAGGCAGCAGACATCAGAAAACAGCCTCCCCAGCAACACACAGCAGTGTCAACCCTCTCTGCTTTCCTCAAACATGTGCCCCAAACAGAGCACCCACAAATTAATGTCATCCCCGGACAGCTGAAAGCAGCTTGCAGATTGACCTGACAAAAGTCCTTCCTTTACAGCTTCAGAGGCGCCGTTGCCTGTAACAGTTAACCAACAGTCCATGCTATGTGCATTACACACACCCCCAGCACTCCTTTGGCACAGGGTCCAGAAAATGTCAGCGTTGTAAGGGCTAAGCTGCTATGGCAGCCAGAGTAGACCACTCACTTAAAGGAGCTTTTTGTTACGGTAATGAGAAGGTTGAAAAACCATTCGGTAGAAGTCAGCTCCCTGGGGCCTCAGCATCTCAGCGTCTGCAGGAATTAGCAGCCTGCCATTTGCTGTGTGCAAGCAACACTTTCCTCCTCCTATCTTTGTTTTGGCCACAGCTGTGACACGGTTTGTTAAGAGGCTACGAGTAGGGGTGCAAGCATCTGAACTTGGGTCTCTGCTACCTCGGCCTTTGCAGGGTGGCTTCAGACAGGCGGAGCAGCGCTCTGCTGCGGCCCCGAGAGCCGGACCGTGCTCGTTTGAGGCTTTGGTGGTTAGATTACAGGCTGTGAAAGGGAAACTTCACTCTCAGGCTTGCTGGGATGTATAGGAATGTAAATATAGACAAGACAGTTGCTCTCTGCCTGGGCTTTGGGCTGCATCTCTCTCTAACCCAACCTGTCATCTTTGTGACTAATCCACCTGCTTCCTAACCCCCCTGGCCGACCCTCCACACTACCTTAAACATAAGGCAAAGCCTGGGGTGAGGGAGAGGGGTGGGAGAAGGTGGAAGGGTAGTCGGGAGCCCCTGCTGGGGACTCTGGTTTCTGGGAGGGCTGCTGTGTTTCTGTATTACCTTTTAACCTGTCTATTTCTGTATCTATTGTAAATACCTGCTTGGCTGTTGTGCTAAGCTGTAAAGATAAAGCTCCATTCAATTTCCAGAGCCACCGAGTCTAGCCTGGGTGATATTCCAAGTGTGTGGGGGTGGATAATACCCAAACCATCATACTGAAGAAAGGGCAAACTTCCAGAAGAAGAATTAGGCATGGGGTCTCCCTTCCAGTGCCAAGTGCAAATGGAAGGATCAGTCTCAAGTGGAACTAGAGGTTTTTCTTGAAATTAATTTCTGCTAAGAAAGAAGAGTGGAAAAGAAGTAAAAAGAAACACACCTTCTCCCTCTGCAGCTCTGGCTCACCAGGGAGGTTTTGCATACAGTGGGCAGCCAATGAAATAAACCTCAGTCTGCACCAAAAGATCATACAGCACAGCATCTCTGAGGCAGACAAGCCAGGATCCAGCTCTCCATCTCCTGGTCTCTCCAGAGATGAGGGTATTTTCACTGCCAAGAACCATCATGCCAGCCAGTGCAGCTAAGCACAGAGCTGAAAGTTTATTCAGGCACAGGGAAGTGGCTTGAGCTAAAAGAGGAACCTGATGCTGGGATCAGACCACTAAGCTACTGAGCATCATGTGTCCTCTTCTGCACCAAGCACTTCCTGTCCTCTTGTCCAGTTGCAGTGTAGAAGGGGAGGGAGAAGGGAAACAAAACCATTCTGTCTTCCTGAGAGATCAGAGAGAGAGTTGTCTAGCTTCTAATTAAATTTCCCAGAGACTCAAATACAGTTGACAGAACCAATGACAATTCATAGGATGCCATTCTCTCTCCCCCCTTCTTTCCCAAAAGAAAAGGAATTGGATGGAGAGAGAGGAAAGGTAAAGCAGACCCAAAGAGATACTCTCACTGCCATTTGGAAGTTCAGAGAAGCAAAGTTTAACAATCAATCAAAGGCATAGGAGGCAGGGAAGTTACACAGGTACAGGGAAGGGAAAACAAGGCACACAACATGCAAACACACAACCAGATTTGATGGCAGTGGGTTCCATCTGCCTCGTGGGTGATGGCCACGTGGTGAAACAAAGAGAACCAGGAACAGGATGGTGGTTGCTGGTGAGCAGGGAGGCAGGGGGGAGAGAGTGGAACAGGAAGTCCTCCTGCTTTTGTGGATCTTAGACAGGAAGGGGGAGTGGGCTAACCACCATCACCTGCTGGTGTTCAGACCCACCGCCGGGGAGGGGCAAGACCACCTGGGGTCAGGTTGAAGATCACTCCCCCAGAAGGGTTAACCCGTACAAGAGTCTCAAAGGAAAAGCCCAAAAGCAAAAGGGTTTTAGAGAGGAGTTCTGGAAAGGCAGAAGGAGAGTGCAGGGAGAGGCAGTAAAGCAAGGATAGAAGAGGATGGAGCAAAAAAGAGGTAAAGGTTAGTCTGTTTTAGCTTGATTTCCTAAGGAAATGAGACTTAATGCAATCATTTAGCTGTTTTCCCTCCCTCTACCGCTGAAGTAGCACTTGAACCAATTGGCCAATTTCATTTGAATGTGAGAGTGAGGCAGACAGAAAATTTCTACCTGACTTGTGAAAATGAGGAGCTGCACAGAAGACAGCCCTGATGAGAGCAGGGTTGCTAAGCAGAAAGCTGTGGTGCCCATGAGAAGGAAGAAGCAGAGCACCCTTTCAAGAGCTGCAGAGACAGCTGTGCCTGGCACATCTTCCTCGCAGAAGGCAGGCAGGCAGACAGGAAATTATGGATTGTCACTTGTCACTGCTAAGAAGGAAAATGAGACTATCAAACAGGCAGATTGAATTGGGTCCCAGGTAGAAAAAGAGGGATACCTTAGTGTGCCATGCACTCTGCCCTTGCAGTGTCAGGGAGCCAGCTGGTCCAGGGACAAGTGACAGCTATGTCCTGTTTCATTGCTCAGGGAGCAGCAAGATGCTGCAAAGCCCTGTTAAATGGACAAGGCCCTGTCCTGGCCAGCCTTTGAAGAAGAGCTTTTTTCCCCCAGGGCACTTCCAAGCACCCACGATTCTTTCTTGAACATTCTCATCCAGACACCTTTTCAAAGGGCAGCCAGGCTAGGAACTGGACCCAGGATGCACCCAGCCTTTTCCAGTGACTGCTGAAACTGGAGCGGATCCAAAACCACAGAGAATCAAAGCTACGGTAAAACATGCACAACAAGGGAAGTCCCCCAACTCCTCAGTAACATTCTTGGCCTCTTCAGAGTCCCAAGGTGAGACAAGGGAAGAAAGCAGAGACAGGATCTTGTTCCTCTCTGACCTGGAAGCTCTCTGTCCTTGAATGGATCATCAATCTCTGTGCTCTTCGATCTGGCATCGCTTTCGCACACTGGGGTCTCATAGCTGAAAAAGGAGAAGAGCAGATGCTAAACTATGTGATACACCTTTAGTGTCATCAGATGGTTGCTAAGGGATTGTGTCTTATCTGCTTACTGCAGGGGAAACCAATAAACCTGTAGAAGAAATATTACTCTCAAGCATCTGTCTGCTTATGGACAGTCAAGAACAGCAGCAGAAGTAGAGAGAGAGCTGACAGGAGGCTCTGGAGTCCCGTACCAGCTACCAATCCAAACCCACAAAGAGCACAAGGCCTCCTCCAATTCCAGAGGGCACAGGCTGAGCTTATTTTCAAACCTGCCCATGCTCTGCAGAATCTCTATCTGGCAGAGCTGAGGCTCCAGCTCCTCCTGGTCTGTTTTTAATCACATGCCAACCCCACAATTTGTTTTCAAACCCAAAGGCAGAAAAGATTTTCCAAGACAGTTTTAAGATGAAGAGTAACTTAAAGCAAAATCTATCAGTGGCATATAAATCCATCAACACACAACCAAGCAGCCTTCTGAGTCTGCACTGGTCAAGGTCCACCTGGCCAAGGCATGTACATACAAAGCAGAAGATAACACAGCAAAGCCACTTGTCTTTTCACTGCTCCTGCCCCTGATTTGTCATCTTGAGCAAAGCTTTGATTCCTGTTACCATGCAAAAGCTGTAACCCCGAGAGAGGGAAAAAAAACAGAAGGGTGTTTTGCATGGATACTTAGCACAGAGGTAACTAAGTGCAGTAGTTACTATGCACCAGCTCCTACGAAGAGGGAAGTGCACAGTCACATTCAATAGCGAACGTGGCAAAGGGCATTGCCAGCTCTAGGGAAGGTAGTGCAAAGCTCATTGCTCTTAGAGGCAGGAACTTCACCCATACAGCAACAGCGTTTTCTGTATCACACCTTCCCCATGCAGGCATCTTAGCAGGCCCACGGCTCTTACCGGGTGGAAGTGCCAGGCAAGGGGCGCCCCGTGTCCACCAGGACACACCAGCAGTAGCCAGTCGACTGGTGGCACTGCACTGGTTTGTAGAGCCCTCCGGGAGCGCACTCCGGGATGACGATGCCCTCGCGGGGGTTCTGCCTGGCCTCCTCCAGGGCGCTCTGCCTTTCCTGGTCACAGGAGTGAACCTTCTCTGGAAGATGGGATGGAGGTTGGAGAGAACAGAGGAAAGAAAAGTCAAATCAACAGCAGCTTCCTCAGCTCAGTGGAACGTGGCTGTCCTTCGCATCAGGAGACCTTCGTGTCTGTGTCCTGCCCAAGTTATGTCTACATCCCTTGGCACCTGGGCACTTCTGCCTTGAAGGCTTTCTTCTGCATTTAGCTGGCACACAGCAAGATTATGGATGATGGATATTGACTGCCAAGTGTACAGCAAGCCAGCAACAGCAGGAAAACCTGTTCCCATCAACATGGGTTTTGAAAGAGAACTACCAGAGAACAACAGAATCATAGAATCATAGAATCATAGAATGGTTTAGGTTGGAAGGGACCTCAAGGATCATCCAGCTCCAACCCCCTGCCATAGGCAGGGACACCTCCCACTAGAGCAGCTCGCCCAAGGCCTCATCCAGCTTGACCTTAAACACCTCCAGGGAGGAAGCATCCACAACCTCCCTGGGCAACCTGTGCCAGTGCCTTACCACCCTCACTGTAAAGAACTTCCTCCTAACATCCAGTCTAAATCTCCTCTCTTCCAGCTTAAACCCATTCCCCCTCGTCCTGACATTACTAGACCGTGTAAATAGTCCCTCCCCAGCTTTCCTGTAGGCTCCCTTCAAATACTGGAAGGCCACTATAAGCAAAACAAACTGCTGCAGCCACAGGGTAAGCACTTCCCAGGTGGTATTTTTGCATACTGATAGACCCTAAATTGTGACTTGTGTTTTCTGGTTAAAGGAAGGAGGCAAACACCCTGCCCTGCCCCACCACCTCTTTCTCCAGACTGCAACACACTCTTCTCACTCAATAACAACTCTCCAACATGATTTCAAGCGGTGCAGAAAGTTCACAGAATCACAGAACGTCAGGGGCTGGAAGGGACCTCCAAAGCTCATCTAGTCCAAGCCCCCTGCCAGAGCAGGATCTCCTACAACAGATCACACAGGAATGCATCCAGGCAGGTTTTGAATATCTCCAGAGAGGGAGACTCCACAACCCCCCTGGGCAGCCTGTGCCAGGGCTCTGTCACCCTCATACAGAAAAAATTCCTCCTCATGTTTACATGAAACTTCCTCTGCCTCAGCTTCCACCCAGTGCCCCTTGTGCTGTCATGGGCATCACCCAGCAGAGCCTGGCTCCAGCCTCCTGCCACTCACCTGCACATCTTTATAACCATTGCTGAGGTCACCTCTCAGTCTCCTCTTCTCCCAGCAGCACAGCCCCAGCTCCCTCAGGCTCTCCTCATAAGAGAGATGTTCCACTCCCTTAATTATCTTTGTGGCTCTGCACTGGACTCTCTCAAGCAGTTCTATTGTCCCCCTTGAAATGGGGGGCCCAGAACTGGACACAGTACTCCAGATGTGGTTTAAACACTGCAATATCTAGTGCAGAGAGTACCTGCACAGAGCAGTGCAGGGAACAGAAAGGCATGTCCCATTCTACCCACACTGCCATCACCCCTCCAGCATGCTCCACCCTTATCCTCACCTGGAAAACAGAAGACACACAACATGGCTCCTTACCCAGGGATAGGCAAAATTCTGTCCCTTAATAGCTTATTACACAGGAATGGTTATTTCCAAAGACAGCATCAACCAGAGAGCAGAGTACACAGATGGCACACACCAGAGAACAGAATGAAGTCCACAAGTGGCTGTTGCAGCCAGCCTGATACTTCTGACCCTAATGCTGCCCCTCGACTGCTGCCTGCAGAGCAGTGGTGGTTGTACAGAGAGGTGCCAGGTACTGCCTGTTGCATGGCAACCAGCAACAGAAGAAGGGGACAGAGTCTCAAGCTGTGCCAGGGCAGGTCTAGGCTGGATGTTAGGAGGAAGTTGTTGGCAGAGAGAGTGATTGGCATTGGAATGGGCTGCCCAGGGAGGTGGTGGAGTCACCATCCCTGGAGGTGTTGAAGCAAAGCCTGGATGAGGCACTTAGTGCCATGGTCTGGTTGACTGGCTAGGGCTGGGTGCTAAGTTGGACTGGATGAGCTTGGAGGTCTCTTCTAGCCTGGTTGATTCTATGATTCTATGACCAGCCACCAAAGGGGGAAAGACATGCACGGAGTATCCAGACATTAAGACTTGTTTGGCTCAACAGCCAGAAGTCTTCAGCTGCAGGTCTTCAAACGTTCCAGTCCTCTGAGGAGCAGGAAAGCTACCTCAACTTTGGAAAACACTGAAGGTATCACAGTCAGAAAAAACACATGCATGTAGGACAGAAAGCAGTCAAAGGAAGCTGATCAGAAGAGGTGGAAAAAGACAACAATGAAACTCATAACTTCCACCCTTAGGAGAGTGACAAAAACCAGGAGGAGTTGCTGTCTCCTTCCCCAGTTTTCCACCCCCTCACAGATTGTGGGGTTTTCCTTTTCTTTTACAAACCAGCCACATCATCTGAAGCTCCTCACCACGGCCAAGACTCCTCCAAAGCTTTTGATGCATAAAATGTTTCAGCACTGACAGGCAACGACACCACAGGTTCATCCCAGACCTGTGGATGTTTGCTTGGTCAAGCCAGCAGACGCGGCATGACCTCAACATCCTGCCCCTGGAACAAGCTCAGCACACAACTAACATATGCTCACTGTTTCCATGGATTTTGCCTGCCTGTCTGTATCCCATGGCTTATATTTTGGTGACAAATTGTAGTGCACAGTACAAGGAAATTTCCTCAGCTTGGTAGCAGTGGATACAACACAAAAACCTCCAACTGGTCTGCACAGCTTCACCTGAGCACAGCTCTACTCAGCACTGCTCAGGCCACACCTTGAGTGCTGTGTCCAGTTCTGGGCTTTTCAATTCAAGAGAGATGTTGAGGTGCTGGAAGGTGTTGAGAGAAGGGCAGCAAAGCTGGGGAGGGGCCTGGAGCACAGCCCTGTGAGGAGAGGCTGAGGGAGCTGGGGGTGTGCAGCCTGCAGAAGAGGAGGCTCAGGGCAGAGCTCATTGCTGTCTGCAGCTCCCTGAAGGGAGGCTGTAGCCAGGTGGGGTTGGGCTCTGCTGCCAGGCAAGCAGCAACAGAAGAAGGGGACACAGCCTCAAACTGTGCCAGGGGAGGTCTAGGCTGGATGTCAGGAGGAAGTTGTTGGCAGAGAGAGTGATTGGCATTGGAATGGGCTGCCCAGGGAGGTGGTGGAGTCGCCGTGCCTGGAGGTGTTGAAGCCAAGCCTGGCTGGGGCACTTGGTGCAGTTGATTGGCCAGGGCTGGGTGCTAGGTTAGGCTGGCTGAGCTTGGAGGTCTCTTCCAAGCTGGTTGATTCTATGATTCTACACTTTGGGTACCAGTAGCACTGTTACTGATTCCTAATTGAACTGCAGTAGCTAAGGAGTCTCAGAGATCCAGAATGGGCTCACTCTTCCTCTTCATTTCAGATCACTGTTGAGGCTGGCAATGTGAAGGGCACCTGAATTTTACCACACACAGATCCACACAACTGAAACAGAATAAAAACTTCTAAGTGTTGGCAAGTCTGACTCAAGCAGAGAGAAACTTGATCGGGAAGGAGCTGGAGGGGATAAAGTCAACAATTAACGAAAGGTAGCTCAAGCCTCAGCTGATATTTAAGCTGACTTCACCTTGCTGACAGATTTCACATCTCAAAAAAAGGCCCTGTGGCTGTTCCCAAGCTGTAGCTGGACAGAGAAGTCATTGAGCCAGAGGCCAGCAGGCTCCTTAACAGACCACTTACATCACCAGAGGCCAGTCCCTTTGAATTGCTTTGCTGACAGCAATTCACACCTTGGCCTTCAGGTGAAGAGGATCACTCGGGCAGCCTGGGGCAGCAAAACCAGGGCCAGAACGCCCCATCATCATTTTATATAAGAAGCCAAAGGAAAGAGAGAAGAAAAGACCTCGGAGGAAGAAAACCACATTCCAGACATTTTTCTATCTAAACCTAGGAAGCTTCCCAAGTGCACAAAGTCGAACCAAGACCTCCCAAATCCTGTGAGCGCTAAAAATTGCTCTGAAGCAACAAGAAGAGTGTCTGTGTGGTGGGGGCTGTGTAAGCACACAGGCAACAAGAAGTGGCACTTGTACTGAAATTGAGAAAGAAGAGAACTGCATTGCTGTGTGTGTCTTATTTTACACACGTGGGCAGTGAGGTGCTGGAACCAGCAGAATCAAGGTACACACAGAGTAGGGTGCCACAGAATGCTCTCTGCAAGAACAGAAATGTGTGCAATGGACTAGTGACAGCATTGGCTACCAGAGCACAGAACTAACTGAGAGTGGCTCCTGTTTGCAGGGTGTCTGAAGGCTGAGTAAAGCAAAGCTCATAGGGCTTGAGTGTGCACTTGCAGCTCAGAAAGCCAAGCAGAGCCTGGGCTGCAGCAGCAGAAGTGTGGCCAGCAGGGCCAGGGAGGGGATTCTCCTCCTCTGCTGTGCTCTGCTGAGACCCCACCTGGAGTACTGCATCCAGTTCTGGAGCCCACATTCCAAGAGGGCTGTGGAGATGCTGGAGTGTGTCCAGAGCAGGGCCAGGAGGATGCTGAGAGGGCTGCAGCAGCTCTGCTGTGAGCACAGACTGAAAGAGTTGGGGCTGTGCAGTTTGCAGAAGAGGAGGCCCCCAGGTGACCTTCTTGTGGCCTTCCAGGATCTGAAGGGGGCCTCCAAAAAAGCTGGGGAAGGATCTTTTAGGCTGTCAGGGAGTGCCAGGACTGGGGGGAATGGAACAAAGCTGGAGGTGGGGAGAGTCAGGCTGGAGGTGAGGAGGAAGTTGTTGAACATGAGAGTGGTGAGAGGCTGGACTGGGTTGCCCAGGGAGGTGGTTGAGGCCCCATGGCTGGAGGTGTTTAAGGCCAGGCTGGCTAAGGCTGTGGGCAGCCTGCTCTAGGGTAGGGTGTCCCTGGGCATGGCAGGGGGGTTGGAACTGGCTGCTCCTTGTGGTTCCTTCCAACCCTGACTGGTTCTATGATTCAGTCTCCCTCCCTGCCTCGTTGCCAGACAGATTCCTGCTTTGTGTGCTTAACATGCTGAAGAATCTCAGCTGACCTAGGTCCTTTCTCTGAACCCTTCCCAGACCTACCATACCTTCCCTGGGCATCAGAACAGAAAACACTAAGTGGATGCTTTGACAAAAGCCCCCTTCAAAGTTCCTCCAGTAACACAGAATCATAGAAGCACCCAGGTTGGAAGAGACCTCCAAGCTCATCCAGTCCAACCTAGCACCCAGCCCTGTCCAGTCAACCAGACCATGGCACTAAGTGCCCCAGCCAGGCTTGGCTTCAACACCTCCAGGCACGGCAAATCCACCACCTCCCTGGGCAGCCCATTCCAATGCCAATCACTCTCTCTGCCAACAACTTCCTCCTAACATCCAGCCTAGCAAGCAGAAGCCATGTATTCACTAGCACTAGGCCCAGAAGAGGGTCTGTGATCCAGGCTGCCACTCTAACAGCATTTAATTGCTTCAAGAAATCAATCTGAACAGCAACAGCTTGGGTGCATTTCAGCAGCCAGCAAAATCAGCTGGAAAATCCATACCACCAGCTCCCCTAGCATGGGACTTGGCATGAACTGCATACACTGTCACCCTGAAAGATGGTCTTGTAGGTAATGAAGGGACCATCAAATGCTATCCCAGCTCCAGGACACTGAAGTCAGCCTGTTCCAGTCAGACTGCTTACTGGAAACTGTGGTGTTGTTGCCAAGGCCAGGTTTATGGAGGGCAGTGAAAGCCTATGGCCAAGCTAGAAGTCTGAATGCCAGCTGTGAAATTAAGCTGTCATCTTAGCAAGAAGCATGTATTTATTACATGTGCAAGGTACTTAAAGCCTGTTCCCTGTTGGACTTAATAGAGGTTGCAGGCAAAGAAAGACAAAGCAGGGTTTCTTTCTTTCCGTGCCTTAAACACTCAGAGAGAGAGAACATTTCAGACAGCAAGTCAGTGAGACCTGAACAGCCTTCCCAGGACCAACAATAACAGTATACACCTTTCCCCCCCACCATTCCCCTGTGTTCTGCCATCTCTGCTTTGACTTAAGGCAACCATCAGCTAAGCAGCTGAGTAACACTTGACAACCTGCTGTTGTTAGGGAGGAAAACACTCAGAAGAAAGCCTGCAGAAGAGCAGGCTCAGGGCAGAGCTCATTGCTGTCTACAGCTACCTGAAGAGAGGCTGTTGCCAGGTGGGGTTGGGCTCTGCTGCCAGGCAGGCAGCAACAGAAGAAGGGGACACAGCCTCAAGTTGTGCCAGGGGAGGTCTAGGCTGGATGTTAGGAGGAAGTTGTTGGCAGAGAGAGTGATTGGCATTGGAATGGGCTGCCCAGGGAGGTGGTGGAGTCGCCGTGCCTGGAGGTGTTGAAGCCAAGCCTGGCTGGGGCACTTAGTGCCATGGTCTGGTTGCTTGTCTAGTGCTAGGTTGGAGTGGATGAGCTTGGAGGTCTCTTCCAACCTGCTTGATTCTGTGATTCTATTCTAACCAAATGTGGATTACAGCAAGAGGAAAGACAAAAAGAAGATAGGGAATTCATGTGCACACAGCAGAGAGAGTCACAGTATCACCAAGGTTGGAACAGACCTCATAGATCATCAAGTCCTGCAGAAATATGCATTTTACCTCAGCTGCTCAGCCTAAAATGCTGTTTGTTCCCTCTTTTGGTTCAGAATCACAAAACTTTAGATGTTTGAAAGGACCTCCAGAGATCTCTGAGTCCAACTCCCTGCCAGGGCAGGATCCCCTAGGGTAGTTCACACAGGAATGCATCCAGGTGGGTTTGAAAGTCTCCAGAGAAGGAGACTCCACAACCTCTCAGGGCAGCCTGCTCCAGGGCTCTGTCACCCTCACTCTAAAGAAGTTTCTCCTCGTGTTGAGGTGAAGCCTTTTGTGTTCCAGTTTGTATCCACTGCTCCCTGGCTTATTGCTGCTGACCACTGAAAAGAGCTTGGCCCCAGCCACTTGCCCCCCACCACTCAGATACTTGTACACATTGCTCAGATCTCCTCTCAGCCTTCTCTTCTCCAGACTAAACAGCCCCAGGGCTCTCAGTCTCTCTCTCTTGAACACTTTTTGTCAGTGGTGCCTCTGAAGCCATAAGCTATTGCAGAGAAACAAGGCTTGGACATCTGCAGCTGAACATTATTTATGCAACAATTTCTCCCTAGAAATGGCCTTCTGAGAAATACAGGGGCAGAGGCATAAAAAGGGTCTCTCGCTCCTGGTCCCTTAAGCACACACTTTGGAGCATACATCTAGTGCCTGGAAAAGGAGAATAAAAATGCTGGCTAAGGTAAGGGACTCCATCAGTCTGACAGCCTAGATGGTTATTAAGATGGGCTGTTCATTTACCTGACAAAGCAGAGAAGAGAGGATGTCTACCAGCACCCAACCAAAGGCATGTGCTTAATGGTTCTCATGTTCAGCCGGCAGGGCAAGATGCAGCCAGCATGCAGCTCTGGGGACAAGGCAGCCTGCTCTCAGCCACCCTCCTGATGCAGCATCTCTCTGCTATCAGAGCCAAAGCAGCGATGCCAGGGCTGAGGAGCTGCTGTGGTGAGGCTGGGACAGAAGGGAGCTGCCATCTAACCATGGCGGATTGGGGCTTTGAATGTGGTTCTTCTGTACTCTTCTTTCTCAAGGGGGATGATGTGACACTAAAATCAACTGCCATGGAGAGATCCCTACGCCCTTGGGAGACAGGAATCCTTCCAAACCAGGCACAAGAAAGGGTCTGACCTTCCTCTGTGTTCCTGCTCAGCCCCAGAGAGTGTACAGGCTAATCCCACAGCTACAGGCTATGCCAGACAGAATCACAGAATCAGCCAGGTTGGAAGAGACCTCCAAGCTCATCCAGCTCAGCATAGCACCCAGCCCTGGCCAATCAACCAGACCATGGCACTAAGTGCCCCAGCCAGGCTTGGCTTCAACACCTCCAGCCACGGCGACTCCACCACCTCCCTGGGCAGCCCATTCCAATGCCAATCACTCTCTCTGCCAACAACTTCCTCCTAACATCCAGCCTAGACCTCCCCTGCCACAGCTTGAGGCTGTGTCCCCTTCTTCTGTTGCTGGGTGCCTGGCAGCAGAGCCCAACCCCACCTGGCTACAGCCTCCCTTCAGGGAGCTGCAGACAGCAATGAGCTCTGCCCTGAGCCTCCTCTTCTGCAGGCTGCACACCCCCAGCTCCCTCAGC
>WAAF01015209.1:282838-296938 GCA_013400475.1 Tricholaema leucomelas | reverse complement strand
CACATTGCTGTCTACAACTACCTGAAGGGATTGTAAGAACAATCTCACCAAAGGGGAGAGAAGAGTCTTGCTGTTATCCCATCTTATGTATTACATGTATTATTTGTTTATGGTATTACATGTATTATTTGTTTATGATGCAGAAAGAAGTTGTTGTTTTTTTTCCATATAACCTAGGAGAACATGCAAATAATAATTCAAATTAAGCACTGACATCCACATGTGCCTTACTTGGCTTGCTTTTAATCAGCACTGTCTGCCTATGATATTACTGTAACAACACAGTTCAAGTGCCAAGAAATTGCAGGGCATTGTAAGTGCAGGGTTTGGGCTGATTAGTGAGTTAACACAAGTGCACCTACACTGTATGCCTCACACCCAAACAGACAGAAAGTGTGTATCTTATTTTTCACAGCTGGGAGTACATCCTGGAATCTGTTATTCCACTTAGGACAGCTGGTTGATAAAAAGGAGAGGAAAGGAAAAGGCAGAAAGTTTCTCAGTGTCAGGATGTCTAATTCAGGACTTAGCAATCCACCAAGAATTGCAAAAGAAATGAGTGTTTGTTGTGTGATGAGAATACAGGCACAACAGGCACAGAAACAAAGACAGGGAGGAAAAGAAGAGAGGAGAGAATTACCATAGTTCTACTATTTCATTAGTGTACTTTTGCCCTTAATTGCTGTGAACTCACTGAAGCTGCTCTTCTTTAATCTGTCATCAGCATCACAGTTTACCCTTTCAGCAGCAGCTTTGCTAAGCCAGGTCTGCTCCAGGTCCTGTGAGTTGCTTCGGAAAGGCAGAAGCCTGTTGGCTTTGCTGCTTTGAGTCATTGCTTCCCTGTTCATGAGGAAGTTCTGAATGTGAAAGCCTCCCCTGTCTGCCTGCCCTTTTCCTTTCTTACAGCCTCTCTTGCCCACTCCCCTCCCCCCCCCCCCTTTTTTTTTAACTCCCTCATTCTGTCGTAGAACAGGGAGTTAGCAAGATCTGGGAGAAAGACCCTGCCAGCTGCTTCTCCAATCTTCTCTTAACAGGAAAAACCAAAGTTTCAGGGAAAGAGAGGTTGGTGTCAGCCCCATTCAGTGCTGATCATCAGAGAATCAGTAGGCTTCAAAGAACAAGACTGCAGGCAGTTCTTGCATGAGCAGACTTTGGAGGAAACTGACTCTCAGCTGAGTTGGCAAAGCTGGCTCAATTTTGTGCAAGGTCTCTTCAGAGAAGAGATCAGCTGAGCAGTGTGACTAGCAGCATCTGAAAGGCCAGGTTGATACCATGAGCTTCAGTAACTGCTGAATCGAAGCAGGACTATTTTATTTGGGTGTTTCACCTTCTCCCTCTCTACATCTAATTCTTTTCTTTCCAAAAAAGGAGAGGGAGAGGGTTGTAGCCAGGCAACCAGCCACAGAACAAGGGGACAATAGAATCAACCAGGTTGGAAGAGACCTCCAAGGTCATCCAGTCCAACCTAGCACCCAGCCCTAGCCAGTCAACTAGACCATGGCACTAAGTGCCTCATCCAGGCTTTTCTTGAACACCTCCAGGGACGGTGACTCCACCACCTCCCTGGGCAGCCCATTCCAATGCCAATCACTCTCTCTGGCAAGAACTGCCTCCTAACATCCAGCCTAGACTTCCTCTGGCACAACTTCACACCGTGTCCCCTTGTTCTATTGCTGGTTGTCTGGGAGAAGAGACCAACCCCCACCTGGCTACAACCTCCCTTCAGGTAGTTGTAGGTAGCAATGAGGTCAGCCCTGAGCCTCCTCTTCTCCAGGCTAAACAACCTCAGCTCCCTCAGCCTCTCCTCATAGGGTTTGTGTTCCAGGCCTCTCACCAGCTTCATTGCCCTTCTCTGGACACCTTCCAGCACCTCAACATCTCTCTTGAATTGAGGAGCCCAGAACTGGACACAGTACTCAAGGTGTGGCCTGACCAGTGTTGAGTACAGGGGCAGAATAACCTCCCTCGTCCTACTGGCCACACTGTTTCTGATCCAGGCCAGGATGCCATTGGCTCTCTTGGCCACCTGGGCACACTGCTGGCTCATCATCAGCCTACAATGGAGAAGCAGCTGAATTTGTAAATAACCTATGCACCATTCCTTTCCTATTATTTCCTAAGGAAAAATGTCAGTAATTGTTCAACCCAATTCATCAAAAAGGTTCTGAGGGGTTGTGAAAAAAATACCTATTTCTAAATCTGCTTAATTAATGCAAGTGAATGTGTCAAAAGTCCTTCCTGGTAATGGATTAAGAAATTATCTACAGGCATCTTTGGAAACCTGCAAGCAAACAGAATTTACCAGTATGACTATGTAGAATATCCTGCCCTGTATCAAGGCATATCAGGAAAAGTTGAGATGAAACAAAGGCTTTTGTATGTACAGGTACAGGTTTTAATTTTCATATAACAAACCGAAGCAGCATTACCATAATAGTTACATCTATCATGTCTCCTGTCACATACTTCTTGGCTCCCCTGCTCTCACTTTGCCAACCTTGAATTCATATTTCTCTCTTTTTCTGCCAATGTATCATAAAGCTTCAGGCAAATTTCCCTCACTGATCCCTTTGCACACACACTCCCTGTTTCAAGCTAGAAAGATGCTTCTTATCTCCTTCAAATTCCTTCTCACAACATATGTATTCTGTGATTCTTACAAGAAGTGAAACCCCTCATAACAGCTGAGGTGAGTTGAGACAGCAAATATCACTGAGGTATCACATTGAAAAGCATCTTTTTGAACAAGACATGTATGATTATATCACTCATGCCTACATTGTTTCCTCTATTTACCTGTATCCTGCCCTTTTTTTTGATGAAGAACAAAGACTATAACTCTTACAGCTAAAAAGGGCAGAAGACAAAGGAAACACAGTGAATTGCTGTGCCAAGAAAAATGCCAGCTAATTGCATAGAATCACAGAATGGTTTAGGTTGGAAGGGACCTCAAGGATCATCCAGCTCCAACCCCCTGCCATAGGCAGGGACACCTCCCACTAGAGCAGGCTGCTCAAGGCCTCATCCAGCCTGGCCTTAAATGCCTCCAGGGAGGAAGCATCCACAACCTCCCTGGGCAACCTGTTCCAGTGTCTCACCACCCTCACTGTAAAGAACTTCCTCCTAACATCCAGTCTAAATCTCCCCTCTTCCAGTTTAAACCCATTCCCCCTCGTCCTGACATTACCAGACCTTGTCAATAGTCCCTCCCCAGCCTTCCTGTAGGCTCCCTTCAGATACTGGAAAGCCACTCTAAGGTCTCCTCGAAGCCTTCTCTTCTCCAGGCTGCAGAGCCCCAACTCTCTCAGCCTGTCCTCATAGCAGAGCTGCTGCAGCCCTCTGAGCATCTTCGTGGCTCTCCTCTGGACCCGCTCCAGCAGTTCCATGTCCTTGTATTGGGGGCTCCAGAACTGCACACAGTACTCCAGGTGGGGTCTGAGGAGAGCAGAGTAAAGGGAGAGAATCACCTCCCTTGCCCTGCTGGCCACACTGCTCTTGATGCAGACCTAGAACACACAAAACACTATGATCCAAGGAAGTTATTCTTTTGCAGTTATAGAAAGATTTCCTAGGACCTTTTTCAGCAAAATATTTAGCCACCACACATGCGATTTTAAGGCATTTAAAACCATTTGAAAACCAATGTTTGGTTGGGCTGGGCAGAAAATGAAAAATGGGCTTGAGGAAGCAATTAATTTTACCATTTCCATATGAGATGTTTCCTTTGTGGGTGTTAAAATTTTATCACTAAAAGTTACGATTTGTGCATCTGGTTCTGTTATTTTGTTACCAGCTGGGAATTTGGGGAGACACTGTCTGATGCTCAGATGCCTATATTACCCAAACTTTGGGTAGTCTTAACATAGAACACAGTTGAGGCATCCAAGAGCAGGTGTTGATCTGCTGGAAGGTAGGCGAGCCCTGCAGAGGGACCTGGACAGGCTGGATGGGTGGGCAGAGGCCAATGGGATGAGATTGAACAAGGCCAAGTGCAGGGTTCTGCACTTTGGCCACAGCAACCCCAAGCAGCGCTACAGGCTGGGGACAGAGTGGCTGGAGAGCAGCCAGGAAGAAAGGGACCTGGAGGTACTGGTAGATAGTAGCTGAAGATGAGCCAGCAGTGTGCCCAGGTGGCCAAGAGAGCCAATGGCATCCTGGCCTGGATCAGGAACAATGTGGCCAGTAGGACAAGGGAGGTTATTCTGCCCCTGTACTCAACACTGGTCAGGCCACACCTTAAGTACAGTGTCCAGTTCTGGGCTCCTCAATTCAAGAGAGATGTTGAGGTGCTGGAAGGTGTCCAGAGAAGGGCAATGAAGCTGGTGAGAGGCCTGGAACACAAACCCTGTGAGGAGAGGCTGAGGGAGCCACAAACAGACATACAGAACAGTCCCAAGGTGCCCCCTACGTGGTAGCACAGAGTCTGTGAAACAGGCTGAGATTGGGAGCGTCCAAGGCTGGAGTTCCAGCTGCTCAGCCAGAGAGCTCTGCTTCCTCCACACTTGGTGGCCTCAGCATTCAGCAACTTCAGATGAGTATGGCCAAATGGAATTACTCTCTTCCGATCTGTACTTTGCAGGCTGCTCTGTGGAAGCCCAGAACACACCCACATAAGTTGTCTGGTGCTTGAATGCTTTTTTTCCCTCTTTCCCTTAAATACATGTGCTATGTCTGCTATTTTGCACACATGACATGCAATGATTTGCTATTTCAGACTTATTTCAGGATTCGGGAACAAATTCTTCCTCTCAGGCAGTTACCAGCATTCTCTTGCCATGCCACCCACTGCCAGGCCTGATTCCCAGGTGCTATTTTCTTTCTCGATAAAAACAACCAAGAAAACCTCAAATTAAAAACAAACAAACAAACAAAACAAACTTACTTTTGTGTTTGAGCTACATCTAACTTATATTCAGTATATTTCACCCCTACTTCTTTTCTCAAGCTCTTTAAAGGCCATACTGAACTTTTTTTTTTGATGGATAGTGTATTTTAGCATTTTCTTTAGAAGGCTTTTTTCACCCTGATACTTGGTGCTTCTTACTTTGTCCTGTGCTTTCTGGTCTGTATGAACTGACATCTCTGCTGATAGTTCTTTTCCTTCTGTTATGCACCTATTCCTACCACATTTCAGATAGCTTTGGGAATCTTTCCTTATCATTTTCCCTGTCTGCTTGTTTGGCAATTTCCTTCTAGGTTTTGTGATTTGCGTAAGGGAAGCTTCAAGCCTCCTACACATTCGTACCCTTGAGCACTTGAGTCTGCTTGACTTTATAACCACTTACTTTAATTTCTCAAACTTTGCTTTCCTGAAATTATTTGCTTCAAATTTAATCAACTTTTGCTCATACAAAGCAAAGCAATTTTCTACAATCAAACCCTGCAGAAGATCTTTACACCTTCACAAATCCTAATCTGAAACAGGTAAGTGCAAATTCTCTTTGCCCTTTCGTGATTGTGACAGAAAGAAAATGAACAGTATTTAAGAGCTCTGTGCTTTTATGATCATAATGAAGCAATAGCCCTGAAAATGCTTTTATCCCTTCACAATAAGCCTTAAATCTGTGTGTGTTTCACCTGCCAAATTTTTGTTTTGCAAATGTACAGAAATAAGATATTCTGAGTGTAAAAGCATGTCTTTGCGGGAATAAACAGGGAACTGAGTTCAGTAATGTTAGAACTTGGCCCGCAAGTTGTGCAAGTAATATCAAATGTGGGAGCTCTTGGCCTGCCTTTAGAGAAGCTGGCTGTGTATCACATTCAAAATCATAGAGTCATAGAATCAACCAGGTTGAAAGAGACCTCCAAGATCATCCAGGCCAACCTAGCACCCAGCCCTAGCCAGTCAACTAGACCATGGCACTAAGTGCCTCATCCAGGCTTTTCTTGGACACTCCCAGGGACAGTTATGTTATGTTCACATAAAGAGAAACAGTATTTGCTTTCAGCTTAGTCTGTTTCTAATTCATTGCTCCAACAACTAAAGATGGATGAAAATTTTAATTTGAGCTTTTCTTCTTCACATAAAAACAGCAGGTTTCAACTTTTTTGTGTCTCTTTTGTGTCTTTTCTTGTGTCATTTCTGTGTCTTTTTTGTGTCTTCTCTTGAACACCTGCAGGGACGGCAACTCCACCACCTTCCTGGGCAGCCCACTCCAATGGCAAATCACTCCTTCTGTCAAGAACTTCCTCTTAACATCCAGTCTAGACTTCCCCCAGCACAACTTGAGAAATGTCAGGAAAAACAGGCTGCTAAAAGACACCTGGGAGCAGACTCATATTTTTGTACTTTTGCATGTACCTTGTGTATTTTTGCAAAAGGTCTAGCTACCAGCAGGGAGTCTAATGTGATGAGAAAACATTGCCCTAAAAATGAAATGCATTATCTGAAGTAATATCATGTCTTTAAGTGAAACATAAAATAAAGGCCAAAATTAAAACATAGATATAATAGTCATGGGCACCAGGACTCAAATCATAGAATCATAGAATCAACCAGGTTGGAAGAGACCTCCAAGATCATCCAGTCCAACCTAGCACCCAGCCCTAGCCAGTCAACTAGACCATGGCACTAAGTGCCTCATCCAGGCTTTTCTTGAACACCTCCAGGGACAGCTCTTTTATGTTCACATAAAGAGTCACAGTATTTGCTTTCAGCTTAGTCTGTTTCTAATTCATTGCTCCAATAACTAAAGATGGATGAAAATTTTAATAAGAGCTTTTCTTCTTCGTGTAAAAACAGCAGGTTTCAACTACTCTAATTTGCAGATTCACAACACTTGAAATTCAAGAAGCAGTCAAGTGTCTAGCCTTGCCATGATTAGCCATCTTTTACTGCATCAGGCAGATGAGGCTCTGCATTGACAACCAAGTGAAAGCA
Organism: Tricholaema leucomelas; assembly: GCA_013400475.1. Classification (NCBI taxonomy): domain Eukaryota; kingdom Metazoa; phylum Chordata; class Aves; order Piciformes; family Lybiidae; genus Tricholaema lacrymosa; species Tricholaema leucomelas. The sequence goes on along the minus strand of WAAF01015209.1, from coordinate 290,058 downwards.
CTGGGGCTGACTAAGCACCTCCTACCATAGTCAAGGGCAAGACTGGGTTGACCTCTGTGTCTGCCACCAAGAACCACTGGCTCCACTGTTGGCTGCAACCCAACAGACACTAAGTGGAGGAGATACATGCCATACCAGACCTTAGCATGAAGAATGGCTTTCTCTGCTATAAAAAGAGCCATCCAGGAGGGGAGGGAGGGCCAAGCAGCCTGAAGCTGGCACAAGTCCCAGGCACCCAAAGTCCCCTGCTTTCAATGATGGCTGAATGAAGGGTAACTGAGGTGATGGCCATGCCCATGAAGCTGAAAGTCGGCTGGCCTAAGACTGACCATGACAACTGCCATGCTGAATTGACACCATTAAACTGAGGCTGATCTTGTGTTAACAAAACTAGGAGGCAGACCAAGCAAAATAGAACCATTGGAATGGGCTGCCCAGGGAAGTGGTGGAGTCACCATCCTTGGGGGTGTTCAGGAAAAGACTGGATAAGGCACTTAGTGCCATGGTCTAGTTGACTGGATAGGGTTGGGTGATAGGTTGGACTGGCTGATCTTGGAGGTCTCTTCCAACCTGATTGATTGATTGATTGAACTAAGACTGATTGTGCTAAAGTAAAGCCAGTTTGAGGATGATTGCGTGTAAACAAAACCAGGACACATCTGAATCTGGACTGAACACCATGGACTCACTCAACATTAAAAAATAAGGAAGGAGAAGATGTAGGAATCCAAGGGAATAGTTAAGGGAATGTTTAGCTGGCCTTCATGTCTATGCAGGAACCCAGGGGTTGATAAATGATGGGACACCTTGTTGTACCTTGGAGCTGTGTGAGAAAGGGTGGAGGCATGGAGATAAGGAACTGCTCTATCACTGAAGAGGATGGGAAAAGCAGCTGGGGGAAAAAAAAAACTATGTTAGAATAAGATGAAAAAGTGAGTTTGAGGGTTGGTAGGCTGTGGGAAATTGAAGCATGTATGAACCTCTCAATAAACAGCCACTGGTTCCATGGTTCGGGGCCGTTTTGGCCCACCTGTGGCCATGGTCACCTCTGCACAGCTGGTCTATCAGCTTCTTTTTCAGCTCTCTGTGTTGAGAATGGCAAGCTCCAGAACCAAGGTATCATATGATACATGCAAGCATAGCAACAATTTAGTCTGCATTTCAAATGTCCTCTTAAATTTTAACAGTTCACTGCCACTGTTTAATCTGTAAAGTGTTCCTACCAGGCATTTGTTACCTTGTCTTGACGCAGAAGCTTCCATCCTTCACCCAGAAGAGAGAAGGGTTATAGCACAGTACAAGCAACAGACAAGAAAAAGCCCAAAATGACATATAGGTACAAGTCATCTTTCTAAGAAGTCAGTGTTCTTGGAGGCCAAGTGAGGAGGTGTGTGAAACTGGAGTGCAGGGGGCTACAGCACAAGCTGACACAGTAATTTCTAGTTTAAATATCCTTACAATGTGCTTCACTTCAACCACAGTGAGTAGGATGTCATGGAAAGGCCCCCCAGAAGGTGTCAGATTCCACCTCTCTGGTAGCACAGAGTAGAGAGCAAGGCAAACTGTCCCACTGCAGTGCAGCAGTTACACGGCTACCAGTCACTGCCACCAAACCAACCTGTGAACGGTGCATCACAGGTATCCACACCATGTTAATGGTGTCTTTGCACTGCACACTAAGAACTTGAGTATTAAGTACCACTAAAAATCCATAGGCATCAGGTTCCCATTTTCCACTTTGGGTTTTTTTTGTGGGTTTTGTTTGGTTTTGTTTTTTTTTTTGCAATGCAAAACTGTTTTCAACATTATTATCCTTGGGCAATTTTGATTCTGTGCCAAACTACAAGTCAAATTTGAAAAATAGATATGAACTCCTGTCTGCTTATGTTCTTCTGAAATCCTCCCCAGAAGAGTTTGAGAATTACATGACAAATACCTATAAATGAAGATGACACACATGAAAGTCCTAATTAGTTGGCCTAAGGAGCATGTTCTTAATATATTTGCCAGCTTTATGTGAGAGATGAGCACAGAGTCTGAACCACCTGAAGAGGCAGACCCACACTTACCTTGGCTGCTTTTCAGATCCCAGGTGTCCCCGTTGTTCATCCACTCTATACCATGCAGCCTGCTCTTCTTTGCCACCTATCTGGCACCTGACAATAACAAATACACACAGAATGAGAAACAGGAGCAGGAGGGGCAAATCGGAGTGTGCTAGTTTGAAGCTAGCTAGAATGCTCTGGTGAGAAGAATTAGATTACAGGCTGTGAAAGGAAAACAATGGTGATGTCTACTTCCCTCACAGGCTTGCTGAGATGTATAAGAATAAAAGCAAAACACAGATAATGGAGTCTCTGGCTTGGGCTGCTGGCTGAGCTGCATCTTACTCTCTAACCTCACCCTCCATTTTGGGCTAATCCACTTCGCTTCCTAACACCCTGGCCGAACCCCCATTCTTCCTTGGGACTGGGGTAAGGTTGAGAGGGGCAGAGGGAAGGTGAAGGGGTGGTAGAGAGCCCCTTCTGGGGACTCAGGTTTCTGGGAAGGGAGTTGTGTTCCTGTTATTACCTTTTTTACCTTGTCTATTTCTGTCTATAACTGTATATACTGTAAATATCTGCTTGTATATTGTGCTAGGCTGTAAATATAAACTTCATTCATATTTCTAGAGCCGGCTGAGTCTAGTCTTTCTAAAGTGTGAGGGGGGGATAACACCCAAACCACCACACAGGGCGAATCACATACTGTAATGAAGCATACATCTTTGCTTCTTCTCTAGCATTTACTAGAGTGTAGGTGTCAGGCTTCTGAATGACCAAAGCAATTACAGCAGGCTTTGTAGAAAACTGACATTTTTAAAGGCTGTTTAAATCCATGTTTCTTATGATCCCTCCTGGCAAGGAATTAATCAGTTCGACATGTGAGGTGGCTTGGTCATTGCTGTCTTGATGTCTGAACCCTGCACACACAAACTAGCCTGTNATCTAGTTGACTGGCCAGGGCTGGGTGCTAGGTTGGACTGGCTGATCTTGGAGGTCTCTTCCAACCTGGTTGATTCTATTCTATTCTATTCTATTCATCATTATTCTTGAAATTAAACAAACTATATCTATATTTATATTGTTGGTCTGAGCATGTTTTGCTTTACTTGAGTGGTGAGCTGTCAACATGTTACTTAATAAATTGTGATCATTCTGAAACCTGCCTTCAAAAATGTAGAGGCTTAAGCCAGCTATCAATGTCGTCAATAATTATGCTTTAGAATTCCATGGTTGTCTTGGAAGAATTCTAGATAAGTCAAACAAGAATCACTAATTACTATGGCAAAATGTTACAGACATTAACAAATAATTTGCCATTTTAATTAATTACACCTTTGTATTATAGCTAATTATTAATGCTTGCTTAACTTTGGTTGTAGGGATGTGGTAGTTATTTGATTGCTGATTATCATTTTCTAGTTAATGCTGGCAGCCAAATATTTTCCTTCCATTTCCCAAATAACTGCTATTAGGATAAAAATGTGTCTGTGCAAATTCCCATATGCTTGCACAGTTCTGCAAATGGAGATCAGCACAGGGTAAAAGCCAGGGTGCAGGTTGGAACTCTCTGTTCTTTCTCAACACAAAAATAAGCATGGTTTTCTGAATGCATTTTTGTCTCCTTTCAAACTGTCTGCAGCATCTGCTCATATGCTATGAGATTTCTTCTGAGAAGGAAACTCAAGGAGAAAGCATGGATTTCTTTTATCCAGTGGCAGCCAAGAAGATTCACGCCGCAAATGCTGTTTATGGTCACTGGTTATAGCACAGCCTGCACAGGTACTGGCAACACCTCCATCAAAAGCTACTGCTCAGAAACAAGTACAGAGCTACATCGAAGTCAGAGATGTAAATGTCTCCTCAATAAGGGAAACTGATGTTGGATTAAGAAGACTCTTTGAGAGGCAATCCTTTTACATATATTTTGCATCAAAGGCAATGTCAAAAGAGGCTGCAAACCTCCTGCATTCTTACACGTTGGTTAACAAGCTAAGCTCCTAACAAACCTCCAGACAAATACAGCATGGCACTACTTTTCCAATTTTAATTTATAACAAATACCTCTTCTACTATCAGAATCCTCAACTACTTTTCAGTCTACATACTGTACAAACGTTTCCAGCAGCATTTTGGTCATAGTTATGCAGCACATTGCTTTACCACATCAGCTTGTCATCCATACATTTCATTCTTGCTCTCAGATACCAGCTTTAGTATCTAGTGGTAGACTGTGATTTCATCTCTGTCACACAGTCCCTACCACCCTAGGAGCCACTCAGACATCCCTCGTTTATGGTATTTCCTCAGACCAGGGAAAGAGAGAGGTCTGTTTTCGTGGTTCAACCATCTGCAGCTTCTAAGAAACCTACAATGGAAAAGAACTGGGTAAAAGGGAACAAAAGTAAATTCATGAGAAGCCAGATAAGAATCAACCAGGTTGGAAGAGACCTCCAAGATCATCCAGTCCAACCTAGCACCCAGCCCTAGCCAGTCAACTAGACCATGGCACTAAGTGCCCCATCCAGTCTTTTCTTAAACACCTCCAGGGATGGTGACTCCACCACCTCCCTGGGCAGCCCATTCCAATGCCAATCACTCTCTCTGCCAACAACTTCCTCCTAACATCCAGCCTAGACCTCCCCTGGCACAACTTGAGGCTGTGTCCCCTTGTTCTGTTGCTGGTTGCCTGGCAGAAGAGACCAACCCCACCTGGCTACAGCCTCCCTTCAGGTAGTTGTAGACAGCAATGAGGTCTGCCCTGAGCCTCCTCTTCTCCAGGCTAAACACCCCCAGCTCCCTCAGCCTCTCCTCATAGGGTTTGTGTTCCAGGCCCCTCACCAGCTTTGTTGCCCTTCTCTGGACACCTTCCAGCACCTCAACATCTCTCTTGAATTGAGGAGCCCAGAACTGGACACAGCACTCAAGGTGTGGCCTGACCAGTGTTGAGTACAGGGGCAGAATAACCTCCCTCGTCCTACTGGCCACTCTGTTCCTGATACAGGCCAGGATGCCTGTAGGTATAGATAAAACCAAGAAGAGTCTGAGTGCTGAAGAAAAGTGGCACACTTTGAAGAGAACCAGAAGGAAGGGAAGATAAAAAGTGTGAATTAATCTTAGCCAGAGAGAAACACAGAAACTTCAAAATAGGCTTGCTGTCTTTCCCCACACACACCTTCAGCAGTAGCCAGCTACCAGTGAGTCAGTATGTGCCTGTGAATATATATAAAGAGAGCTGATATCCCAAGGCAATTGAAATAGCTGTCTCCAAACTCAGAAGTAGTCCAGAGGATCCAGTAGAAATCCTGGCAGTAACAGATAACAGTGACAGGAACAAAAATATTGTAATTCAGCTATATTTTCGTGCATCCACAACCATTTTTCCCAAGATAACCCTCATCCACCAACTACCAACTCTTCAGGCTACTCAGACACAAATACTCAAACCCGACTGCAGCTGCTGCAATTATCCTTTGCTCCTCAGCAAGCAGTTGTAGAATAAAAGGCAGCTTTTAACAGCTTGATAGGGAAATTTGTGTGGCATTTAAAAGCACCCAAGTTTTAATGGGTGTGAGAGCATACATATGGTACCAGGTGGGCTTCCTGAGGTGCTTCCTCCATAATTGTGCTAAGAACCAATAACCAGCTTCTTGCTAGAAGTCATCTTGATGAGCAACATATCCAAGTGAAATTAGACTTTCAGAACATAACATTTATAACACTTACAGAATTGAGAAACCATATGGAAAACATGCAGAAAACGAACACGTTGATCTCATTTGCCTCACCTGGGTCTCTATCTTCAGTTGAGCAATGGGACAACAACACACCACCCTGATCCACTTCATGGTCTTACACTGGTCCCCTGTGAAATCCTGGGCACCTGGCACTCTGCTGGATTGCAGAATTTCATAGAATCATAGAATCATGGAATCAACCAGGCTGGAAGAGACCTCCAAGATCATCCAGGCCAACCTAGCACCCAGCCCTAGCCAGTCATCTAGACCATGGTACTAAATGCCTCATCCAGTCTCTTCCTCTCTTCACAGAGAGAGTGATTGGCACTGGAGGTGTTCAAGAGTAACCTCATTGATGTCTACAACTACCTGAAGGGAGGTTGTAGCCAGGTGGGGGTTGGTCTCTTCTCCCAGGCAAACAGCAACAGAACAAGGGGACACAGCCTCAAGTTGTGCTGGGGGAAGTCTAGGCTGGATGTTAGGAGGAAGTTGTTGGCAGAGAGAGTGATTGGCATTGGAATGGGCTGCCCAGGGAGGTGGTGGAGTCACCGTCCCTGGAGGTGTTCAAGAAAAGCCTGGATGAGGCACTTAGTGCCATGGTCTAGTTGACTGGCTAGGGCTGGGTGCTAGGTTGGACTGGATGAGCTTGGAGGTCTCTTCCAACCTGGTTGATTATATTCTATTCTATTCTATTCTATTAATGGGACGGTTTTGTTGAAAGCAGTCCAAAAATTGATCAGGAAAAGGAAAGCACTTGATGAAAGGAGAATTTACATTAAGGATAGTGTAAAGATAGCTGATGGAATGACTCAAAGCCTTTACATAGTTGGAATTTCATCTAGGAGATTCACAGAACCGGAGAGATTAAGTCTTTTCTCCACAGTCAACAGAAATCTCAGCATTTGGTCTTATGTAAGCACCTTACTTTGGAGTATTTTTAAGTTTTCTCCATCATCCTGAGTTCCTCTGAGAGGGAAAAACAAAAAAAAAAGTATTGTGGCAGTTGATGCTCAGCATAAATGACCTGTAGGCTTTGGTGAATTTGCCTCAAGTGTACATGCACATGCTGAATTTCATGGTTGTCGTAGCATGAACAGAAGGGGTTCTTTCATAGAGAGAGGCCTTCTTTTCTTGGATGCCTAAAGCCAAATATGCATTTAGGATTTATTTGTATTACAGTAACACGAAGAGGCCCCAGCTGAGATCACAACAGTGGTTTTTTTCCCCAGGTGTTCTTTACACAAAAATAGAAGTCCTTACCTCTGAAAATTTACAATCTAACTATGGCAGACAAATCAGGAATCATTGCCACTTTTCCTGCAGAGATGGCATTAAGACACTAAGAAATAAAATAGTGACTCCAGAAACCACATGAGAAGTCCATAATGTAAATCAGCCATGTAAATCTGATGGTAATTATGCAAATATATATATATATATA
>WAAF01015209.1:251197-276249 GCA_013400475.1 Tricholaema leucomelas | reverse complement strand
ACTCCACCACCTCCCTGGGCAGCCCATTCCAATGCCAATCACTCTCTCTGCCAACAACTTCCTCCTAACATCCAGCCTATACCTCCCCCAGCACAACTTGAGACTGTGTCCCCTTGTTCTGTTGCTGGTTGCCTGGGAGAAGAGACCAACCCCCACCTGGCTACAACCTCCCTTCAGGTAGTTGTAGACAGCAATGAGGTCCCCCCTGCGCCTCCTCTTCTCCAGGCTAAACACCCCCAGCTCCCTCAGCCTCTCCTCATAGGGTTTCTGTTTCAGGCCCTTCACCAGCCTTGCCCTTCTCTGGACACCTTCCAGGACCTCAACATCTCTTGAATTGAGTAGCCAATACTCATTTCAGGGTTGCCCTCAGATGTGATCCTCCCTTTTCCTGACCTGTTTGCATGCTAGATACAAAAACAATGAGATATGCTGGGATGCAGACACACACCCAGGATCTGCTGCCAAGGCAACAGGAACAGGATGCATTTTCTAATGTTTCAGATAAAGAAAGGATGACATTTCAGTGCTGCCAACACCCACCACTTCCCTCAGGAGAAGCTAGTAGTTCTAGAAGTCATATAGGATAAACACTTCACACTTGACTTAACTTGAATTTGCCTGCCTGAGGCAAGTACAAAGTGTGGCTTTCAACACTATTATTTAGAAACTAGAACGTGGGTGCTTCCTTCCACGTTTATACACACTGACATCAAGACAGCACCCATGTCTTATTCCTGCACCACGAACCCAGAAGACGTCGTCTCGTCATTATGTATGTTTCTTCTATGTATCACTGACACAGATCTTTGGCCACTCTGACCAAGTTTGGACATTTATGCAGATGTTATGTTGGAAGGCAATAACCCAAATAGCAGGTGGCCACTCCCAACCTGTGCACAAAATTATTTGCATTTAAATTTAGAAAAGGGCAAATAAATCTGTAGCTGTAGGGACGTGGGTTAAAAAAAAAAGGTGCAAATATAGTGTGCTAGTTTGAAGCTAGCTAGAATGCTCTGGTGAGAAGAATTAGATTACAGGCTGTGGAAGGAAAACAATGGTGATGTCTACTTCCCTCGCAGGCTTGCTGAGATGTATAAGAATAAAAGCAAAACGTAGATAAGGGAGTCTCTGACTTGGGCTGCTGGCTGAGCTGCATCTTACTCTCTAACCTCACCCTCCATTTTAGACTAATCCACTTTGCTTCCTAACCCCCCTGGCCAAACCTCCATTCTTCCTTGGGACTGGGGTAAGGTTGAGAGGGGTGGGAAATGGTGAAAGGGCATTTGGGAACCCCTCCTGGGGACTCAGGTTTCTGGGAGGGCTGTTGTGTTTCTGTATTACCTTTTACCTTGTCTAGTTCTGTCTATAAGTGTATATACTGTAAATATCTGCTTGTATATTGTGCTAGCTCTAAATATAAGCTTCATTCATATTTCCAGAGCTGGCTGAGTCTAGTCTGGGTGATTTCTAAAGTGTGGGGGGCCAGGGAACACCCAAGCCACCACATATAGTTAAAGATTGATCTTGTCTGTGCTCAGCATTTCTCTGAATGAAGTGGGCTGAAGTGTCTCACTCACAGCAAACAACTCTGTTGTGGGATACTGGGCACAGAAAACTGCTTTTACCTTTCTGCAGGACTCTGCGTCCCAGCAGAGGAATAACTGGGAATGTTCTTGGCAACACCGCAGCACAGGAAAGAATCTGTTCATTGTCTTTTGGTAGCATTTTTCATACACAGGAAGGGAGTGCCGTGTGCATTTAGAAAGAAATCTATGTGCTTGGAGCATAACGCTTTCCATGAGGAGTCAGAGAGCCTGGCACTGCGGGAAGCCTTAGGCATCCTATTCACATGGTATCAGATACCACCTTCTGTCAGCCTTTTGGTTACCTGCCACAGGCTTCAATACCATGGGTATCAGAAGAAGAAGCAGGGCAAAACAAGCTTGATACAAGCAATTCAAATCCGTTTACTGCATTCCAAACATGTGTTTATAAACCTTTCGTCAGAAGGCTACAAATTGTATTGAACTGCAATTGGTTACATGTACTTGGGTTAGAAATTACACACTAATTATCTTAGACATACATCACATTCTCTCAGCAACACCTACATTGTATCTAAGCAATCTAAATCAGCAGAGATAGGTGAAAAACACAGGCTCCAGCCTTACATTTTTTTATGTTTGTTACACCACTCTCTAGGGTCATTCCAACCTTCCACTTTATCTCTAACTCAGCACTTCTGAGCTTGTGTACTCTTCCCTGTCCCATCTCCAGTGTTTCAAATTCCAATAGCTGTATCATTCCAACATTTCTGTAGAATCACTACATTCAATATTACTATACCCATCAGTTACTCTCACAGTTTACTAGAAAACATGTACAAAATCCATGCTGTGTACCTCCTTGAAAGTGCATTAAGTGTATGCATGCTGCCAAGGTACACACACCAAAGGATCTCAAAGCCCTCTGGAACAAAGCTGCTGCAGTATGCAAAAGGAAAGGTTGCACACTGGTTCTCTTGCCTGAGACAGGCAGACCTAAAAGAAACAAGATGCTCTGTCTTGCTGCCTTCTGCCATCTCCTGTATACATAAAGAAGCAATTGTGATGAAGATTGAAACTTTCGTACTAGCTACAGAGTCAGACTCAAAACCACGTTCAAAACCGCAATGGTTGAACACACACACACGGTGTATTATGGGACAGGCTGCACATTGCCACCACAGGTGATAAAATCTCCAGTGGTGAATCAGAATTAGATTGTCCCACTCTCCCTAAAAAACAGTGAGATGAATCAGGTGTAACATTCATCATAAATACCATTTGCACATTGTACAGGGTTAACTCTCCAGGGGGAGTGACCTTGAACCTGACACTAGGTAGTCTTGACCTCTCCCCGGGGGTGGGTCTGAACACCACCAGGTGATTCATAGTTAGCCCACTGCCCCTTCCTGTCTAAAGGTCTATAAAAGCAGGGGGACTTCCTGTTCTAGCTCTCTGTGCTCCCTCCTTACCAGCATCACCATCCTGTTCCTGGTTCTTACCAGGTGGCCATCACCCACGAGGTGGACAAACCCCTTACCATCAGAATCTGGCTGTATTTACACATTTTGTATTTGGTTTCCCTTCCCTATACCTTTGTAACTTCCCTACCTCAGATACCTTTTTAATTCATTGTTAAACTTTCCTTCTTTTTAACTTCCAAATCAGAGTGAGATCTATTTATTTGGGTGTGCTTACCTTTTCCTCTCTCTACATCTAATTCCTTTCTTTGGGGAAAGAAAGGTGGGGGAGGGAAGGGCACTCTATAAAATTGTTATTGGTTCTACCAAATATATTTGAGTCTCTGGGAATTTAAACTAGAACTGAGACACACATTTATGGGTATCAGGCAAGAATGCCTGATAGGCAGAGTGATATTTTGATCAAGACAAACAGATTTTTTTTTCATTTTCCCTAAACCTGATTTAGCAGAATAGTTGAATAGCACCGTGGAGGTAACATTTTATTATCTCTTTTCATAAACCATGTTACCTGGAAAATTTCAGTAATTTTGGAAAACCTGAGGCAATGCTATAGGAAGTATTTATAAAGTCAGATTAAGCTTGAAAAGTACTTTCCAAGATGTAATTTATAGTTGTTTGTGATAAAATGCTTTTAGAGATCTTCTGTCCTTAAAGTTTGTTAAAAAAAAAATAACAGTTTTACCTAACTGTGTGAGGTGATCTTCAGAAAGTTTGTTTGTTTAAATGAAATTATAGTTCTAGGCAGTTTTTAAGAGGCCATGAAACAGAAAATCCTGGCACTTTGTGCTTACTCTTTTACATTTTAAATCTACAGGACTAACCAATGAGTCTGCATACATGTATTAAATTTGGGAAGATAATTTGATTTACCAGAAATAGAGTCATAGACTCATAGAATCAACCAGGTTGGAAGAGACCTCCAGGATCATCCAGTCCAACCTAGCACCCAGCCCTAGCCAGTCAACCAGACCATGGCACTAAGTGCCTCATCCAGTCTTTCCTTGAACACCCCCAGGGATGGTGACTCCACCACCTCCCTGGGCAGCCCATTCCAATGCCAATCACTCTCTCTGGCAATAACTTCCTCCTAACATCCAGCCTATACCTCCCCTGGCACAACTTGAGACTGTGTCCCCTTGTTCTGTTGCTGGTTGCCTGGCAGAAGAGACCAACCCCCACCTGGCTACAGCCTCCTTTCAGGTAGTTGCAGACAGCAATGAGGTCCCCCCTGAGCCTCCTCTTTTCCAGGCTAAACAATCCCAATTCCCTCAGCCTCTCCTCATAGGGTTTGTGTTCCAGGCCTCTCATCAGCTTCGTCGCCCTTCTCTGGACACCTTCCAGCACCTCAACATCTCTCTTGAATTGAGGAGCCCAGAACTGGACACATAATGTCATTATGTGTCTGTATATTCAGGTGTTTTATGTCTTCTTACATTTCTTTTTCAGCCTCAGTGTTTTCATTTCAGTTAATTGCTTATGTGGAATTTTCATTTAGGACAGCAAATAATAAAGGTGAATTTTAACATTCTTGGCTTTCATGCAAAGGAAATCCTTCTGAAATACACCTCACCACACCTAGAATCTCTAGATCTTCAGAATTTACTTATACCACTGTCCATGTTTACATCATGTATATAGCAAGTGACTATCCCACTCCACCCATTCAAAAGCATTCCTAAAGCTTTAAGATTTTTTTACAATTTCTTTTCTTTCTCTCTGTATCTGACAAAAGTATTTTCATACTAGATCAGACAAAACTTCTCTCGTGCATTAGCCTCACTTCCACAAAACATTAAGTAGATGATTAACTTTTAAGCCATTTTTGTTTTAAATATAAGACAGAAATATATTCCCAGCTGATAGATCACATAAGTGAAAGTAAACATGTTGAAATGTTTTTGCCAGGTATGAATGGCTCTTCTGTGTGCTGAAAGATAAGTATATGCTAAGCTCTTTGGATCGTTTTCCATATCAGTAGAGGTTTGTTCCTCTTTTTAACAAAGCCTGTTAACAAACCATAAAGAGGTTTTAAGAAGGACAGCTCTGATTGTTTTATGGGAGGTTCACATTCATCAAATGCTTAGGATCATGTTTTTACAACTGCATTTTAGAATAGAATAGAATCAACCAGGTTGGAAGAGACCTCCAAGATCATTCAGTCCAACCTAGCACCCAGCCCTAGCCAGTCATTTAGACCATGGCACTAAGTGCCTCATCCAGGCTTTTCTTGAACACTTCCAGGGACAGTGACTCCATCACCTCCCTGGGCAGCCCATTCCAGTGGCAAATCACTCTCTCTGGCAAGAACTTTTCCTGACATCCAGCCCATACTTCCCCCAGCACAATTTGAGGCTGTGTCCCCTTGTTCTGTTGCTGGTTGTCTGGGAGAAGAGACCAACCCCCACCTGGCTACGACCTCCCTTCAGGTAGTTGTAGACTAGTTCTATATTAGTTTTTGATTATTACTTAATGACTCTTATGAAATATGTAACTTTATGAAGAAATGTCTTTAACTGAGCTAAATTTTGAGTTCTTGATTTTATATATAGAATGTGTGATTTAATTTCCTTCTTCTGTTCACTTACTCTTACCACTGTGCTTTTACTTCCATATGCATAAAACTTAACCTTAAAAGGAAGCAAATAATGAAAAGTCCCCTAGTACATCATGCTTTTTCAGTTATAATGCTAATAGTTGTACAGGGAGTAGATGTTAAAAGTTACACTTTCCTCTCTACAAGTTCAGATAAAAATTCAGCATGTTTCAGATGATGTCCTCAAGCTCTATAATTATCATCTATGCTCTCTTTTCCGAACAAAAGACAATAGTTTCTAATCAGGAGATTGTGTACCCCAGAAAATTTCAGGTGCATTCAAGAAAAGCCTGGCTGAGGCACTTAGTGCCATGGTCTAGATGACTGGCTAGGGCTGGGTGCTAGGTTGGACTGGATGATCTTGGAGGTCTCTTCCAACCTGGTTGATTCTATGATTCTATGATTTGTTTTTTCGGCTTCCAGACTCACCTTAATTATTCCACCAGTTTCATTGCTCTATCTATGCCTTGGATTAAGATAGACACACAAGAGTTACTGGCTCCTTTTCATGCCATGGAACATTTTTTACTATGAACAGCTAAACTCCTCCTCATTCTCTTCCGCATCCTTATCCCCTCGCTAAAATACCACGGTTTTGTTACTGTCTCAACAGCAGGCTTTACGCAAAGCCCTTTCCTGAGTTGTAAGTCCAAGTTTCTAAGTAGAAGGAACCTTCTGACCTTTTCCAGAAGCTCACAGACACCAGGAGAACCACAAGTCACCCAAACCTGGCAGTAAGCCTGCCTGCCTATCTGCTGCTTTTGCTCTCTCCTGTGCTTTCATATTTCATTGTGTCTCTTGGTGTTCATGGCTCTATATTCTTGCCTAATAGCCCCGTCTCTAGCGTGCTTTTTATCAAGAGCCTGAAATCCCACCCCGAAGATTTCATTGGCATGCGTACAGAGATGTTAAATAACCACAGACAAGCTCTAGGTAAGAGCTTCCAGAGCTCACAGGGTTTTGTGATCCCACATGTGATTAATGTGGCAGCCAGCCAAACAAAACTGATACCACTGTAGTCTGTCCCATGATTTCCATTGCCCGGTGATAAACCGGGCAGGTATGCAACCCTACTCCTCACAGCCTTAGTTCTCCTGCCCAGAAATATCCCCCACAGAGTGAACGATGGAGGGAGTCAGAAGGCAGCAATAAATTTCAGGTGCTGTGAAGAGCTAGTTGTGATATTTTGATTTATGGCTATGATTGATAAGGCTAAGAAAAGGGTCAGTATAAGGTCACTGTTCCCCTTCATTCTCTGAAGAGGTACAAGATAAATTACCAACAGGGTGCCTTGTATTATATTTTATTTTTATCTCACAGTGGTAACTAATAATCCAATTAAATAATAAGTTTAATAAAGTTATTTGATGCCATGGTTCACACCTGCATTAATTTATGGCATTTGTAAAAGCAGAGGCATTATAAAAATGCCAGTGAGACTGAGATACATCTTTCTTGGATCTCTTCCTTCTCACCACTCTCAGCTGGCAGAAGGCAGAGATCCACATGAAGCTGAGCATGTGGAGGGGCATGCAAGAGGTATGCAAACATTTTATTTCTGATAACCTATTCAAAAACCCACTTTTCACTATTATCTGAACCATTCTCTGCTTCATTCATTGAACTGATCAAAAAAGAAACTACTTAACCTTCTGTTAAATGCATTTCCAACACCTCCTGTATCAAAAACCACTGTCAAAAGTCTTGCCAGCTTACCCATGGCCTAGTGCTTCTATTACAATGAAATAAATGAAAAAGGCACAGCAGTGTCCAGATAGACCTTTTATCAAGTTTAAAGTGAAAGGCTTAGATAAGGATGTTTCATAAAATAGTCACCCAGGTTTTTGGAGCCACATGTGGCAGACCTGTTTGGTTGTACAGGGCATAAACAGCACCTTCCTATTTCCAGTGACCAGTCCTAGCATATCGTCATGGAACAAGCTAAATAAGTATCAGAGCAGAAAATCTATTAAATTGTTGTTTACTGATATAGTGATAAAAGAAAACAGGGTCTAAACTCAGGTGGGTAGGCACTAAGACTGGAGATAGACTAAAACATTCATCAAATACATAAATCTCTCAGGAGTTTGCCAGTCACTTCTCACTAATGCCTGCACAAACACAGAAGCATCAAAAAAGGATTTTCTAATTTCTAATGGGTTAAAGGCAGCCAGACTGGACCAGGTGGGTCAAGCCACATAAGACACACACACACACACATCATATCTGCTCTGGGACCTTGGTAATAGCAGAGAGACACCACACAGACAGAGATGCCCTCTGTAGCATATCAACCTGTGGCTCAGGGATGTTTTCCATAATGCCTGCAGGCAAAGACAGGGAGTCACCATTCTGTCCTCCATCCCTGATGCTGCTACTGCTACACCAGCTCCAGGAACACGGCTAAGAGAGGCAGGTGAGACATGACTCAGTTCAGGCAATGGGATCTCCAACTGAGAAGCAGCTGTTGGGATCAATGAGATGGCCACGGAGGTCATGCTCAGGCACTTATAGTTGAAACCTCTAAGTACTGTGAAATGTACTTCCATTTACAACAAATACAAGAAAGTTCCACCAAGGAAATCTAGATGTGTAGTTCCCTAGGCAAACCATCTTCTTGTGAATTAAAGCAGTTTTCACTCTGCTTTAATAACTTGCAATCATTTGATTAATCATCTGTTCTGTTCATTGAATTTAGATATCTGATTAGGAAAAGAAATCTCCACCCTATGTTTTAGATAAATCAGGTTAAAAGAAACTACTACATTTCAGGCATGCTGCATGTAAATTAATTTCCACAAACTAGAGAAGCCTGTTTTAAATGGCTTGGCTGAAAAGTCTAAAATATTAATACTTCTGGAAAAAAAATCACTGGTACTTCATGAGAGTTCAAGAGAAAGAGCCAACCATTATTTTTTCCAGATACAGAAATTCTCAGCTCTGTATTTAGATGGTTACTGAGCTTTGAATCCAAGTATAAATTTCAGACAGGATCTTTTAAAAGAAGCTCCCACAGGGTTCACAGAGTGTCTCAAAGCCTGGCAACAGACCATTGCCTTCCTACCTTCTCAAAAACTTGGGTTTTGGCCAATACTGCTGTCTTTTAAAAGAATGATGCAACTCCCTCAAACATAAACATTTCCAGTTTGGTATGAAATCCTTCAGATAGATCTGGCATTTTAGCTCCCACCCTACCAAAAGAAAAGTAGGCTAAGTAGATAAGATTTAAGTTGGAGATTTGATTATAAGAAGCTCTTAAGTAATCAAGATCCTTTTCCTTCCAATGCAAATGTGAACTATCTCCTCTCTCACAATAGTGCTCCCAACAGGGACCTCCTCTGGGTGTTTTGTTACCATTGTCATGAGTCCACGCACTTGCCAATAGTACAGTTTGCTGGAACATGGTGCAGTATTGAGTCTTCCAAGAGAACAGAGCAGATATGCCCTGTTGGTTTCTCACCACACTTAAGCATATTAACAGATCTCTAAGGCCAGAAGGAAGCATTATTATCACTCCTCTATTTGCAGTTTGTATAGGGTTAACATTCCAGGGGGAGTAAACCCTGAACCTGACTCTAGGTGATGGTTAGCCCACTCCCCCTTCCTGTCCCATAAAAGCAGGGGGACTTCCTGTTCACTCTCTCTCTGGACCACTCTGCAGCTCTTTCTGCACCCACTCTGCACATCTCTCTGCTCCATGATTACCACCGTTTACCATCTGTCCCTGGTTTCGGTTTTACCACGTGGCCGTCACCCACGGGGCAGACAGAGCCACCACCATCACAAACTCGGGTTGTATTTATACCTTTTGTATTTGTTATTTCCCCTTCCCTACACCTTTGTAACCTCCCAACCTCTGATACCCCTTTAAGTTATTGTTAAACTTTCCTTTCTAACTTCCAAATTGAGTGAGATTGATTTGTTTGTGTGTGCTTACCTTTCCTCTCTACTCCTAATTCCTTTCTTTTGGGAAGGAGTGGGGAGAGGGAAGGGCACTTTACAAATTGTTATTTGGTTCTATCAAATTTATTACAGTCTTTGGAAATTTAAATCAGAACCGAGACACAGGTAAAGGAACATCAGAACAATACTGGAATGGGACAGCATTAGAGACCAGATATCCTTATTCCTCATAAAGACAGTACTGAACACAAATATCAAGTTAGGATCTTGTTTTTCTGACATAACAGGAGACAATTATCAGCACTTTTGTCTCAGTCTATAATGTCCACATAGGTTTTATTCATTTTTCTGTGCTGAGGTAATAAACTCTCTCTATAACTGAACAGCTCCTCAGCTTCAGGGACATACTCTATGCTCCTGGAGTGTATGAAGGTCACCTAATTCTTCATTTCCAATCAATATTCAAAGGAAGATCACAGAAAAACAGCCTTTCAATAGCTCATAGAGCATTAACTTAGTATGTTTCTCCAAAATACAAAGTCCTAGTAACCAGAGCTTCATAAAGGCTACCCTCAGAACCCTCATATGTGTTATACTAACTAATTTATAACATGGAGATCATTTGGGAAGATATAACCATAACAGTTGTGTAAACACAACTGTGGCACATGTCTGGGGGCATGCACTGACAAAGGGCTAGTGGTTGAGCTGTAATCCTTTCAACTCCCCTTTCCTCCTCATAAATCCTTGTCTCCACAGCTGCAAGAGATGATATCAAACAGCTTCACTTCAGGTAGCAGGGAAGTCATAGCTGCAGAACAGCTCTTACTCCCTCTTTATGTGGGACAGAGTGGGATAACAGAAAAGAGCATGGGAACTGCACAAATGGGCCACACAACTTCAAACAAATACATCTTTACATAAGACTTTGCCAGGGATTTGGCTTGTTTTTATATATATATCTTAACCAATATGGTCTATGAAAGAAGTTCTTTCCACACCCTCACAAACACTGTAGGTACATACATGTATATAGATATGTGTATATATACGCTCACACAACTACACTAATATATTCCCACACTAGCAGGAGAATTTAGCCCATCAGCAACAAACCTCTCTATTTTATCAGAACTATATTGAAAATAAATCATATTTGAAGTCTGGTACATGATATTACAGTATCACAGTCTCACAGTATCACCAAGGTTGGAAGAGACCTCACAGATCATCAAGTCCAACCCTTTACCACAGAGCTCAAGGCTAGACCATGGCACCAAGTGCCACGTCCAACCTTGCCTTGAACAGCCCCAGGGACGGCGACTCCACCACCTCCCTGGGCAGCCCATTCCAGTGTCCAATGACTCTCTCAGTGAAGAACTTTCTCCTCACCTCAAGCCTAATCTTCCCCTGGCACAGCTTGAGGCTGTGTCCTCTTGTTCTGGTGCTGGCCACCTGAGAGAAGAGAGCAACCTCCCCCTGGCCACAACCACCCCTCAGGTAGTTGTAGACAGCAATAAGGTCACCCCTGAGCCTCCTCTTCTCCAGGCTAAACAATCCCAGCTCCCTCAGCCTCTCCTCGTAGGGCTGTGCTCGAGGCCTCTCACCAGCCTCATTGCCCTTCTCTGGACACGTTCAAGCATCTCAATGTCCCTCTTAAACTGGGGGGCCCAGAACTGGACACAGTACTCGAGGTGTGGTCTAACCAGTGCAGAGTACGGGGGCAGAATGACCTCCCTGCTCCTGCTGACCACACCATTCCTGATGCAGGCCAGGATGCCACTGGCTCTCTTGGCCACCTGGGCACACTGCTGGCTCATGTTACCACACAAAAGAGGAGGATCTGGGCCTGCCTCACATGCCAAGAGTGAAAGACCACTGCTTGTGGATGAAAAGAAAGGGGCTGATTAAAAGTATTCAAATGTACACAAGCAGAGCTAAATTCAGGGAAACACCTAACAGCTTTCAGCTTCTTAGGGAAGGCCAGAAATTGCTCTAAGCTATGGGGAAGTAAAGTCTAATGAACACTTGAAATATAATGATAAAACTTCTATTCACCTAAATGAAAGCACCTGACTATAAAAAGTAATTTATTACACACTATAAAAAAAAAAAAAAGAAAAGGCAATTACAGATACATAATGTAAGAAAATGCTCTTATATACAGGATAAAATTGCCTATACTGTAACTAAGATAAATTCTCATTTAGATATTTATCTAGGGAAGTTCTGATCTATGATGGCTACCTCAGAAATTCATTATGCTCTGTGCAGTCGAGGCGTAGGCAAAATGTAATTTACATCCCAGTGATCAGTAGAATAGAATGCTGTCAGTAGAAATGCTATATATTTTTTTCCCTTGGGAATAGTATTATTTTTTCCAAATTAAAAAATAAACATTATCTCTCCTGCCCATGAGCAAATTTACTGATGTTTAGACTTCAAATTTGTGCTCTCTCCCAAGCAGCCCAAGACCTAAGCAACAGGAATTTGATCTGAGCATGAGGATTTACCAAATAATCTGTCTAAACCACCTTTTAATCTTTGGGTCATTATAAAAAAAAATCGATTTGGACTCTGTGGTACACCTGAAGGTCAGTGGACATCACAAATTATGCTATGATTGATTATTACCTCCATGAAACTTTTTAACCTGCAGTCTATGAAGCAGAAAACGGTGAATTATATTCTGGTTTTCAGACCTTTAGGCTAAGGCAAGGCTGCTCGACAGTTTCCTCAATGAAGTGGGCACAGTTGCATTGTTCTGCTTCCAAAAGGCTTCTAAGAACTGAAGCTATGCAGTGATATTAAAAGAACAAATCATAGAATCATAGAATGGTTTAGGTTGGAAGGGACCTCAAGGATCATCCAGCTCCAACCCCCTGCCATAGGCAGGGACACCTCCCACTAGAGCAGGTTGCTCAAGGCCTCATCCAGCCTGGCCTTAAACACCTCCAGGGAGGAAGCATCCACAACCTCCCTGGGCAACCCATTCCAGTGTCTTACTACCCTCACTGTAAAGAACTTCCTCCTAATAGCCAGTCTAAATCTCCCCTCTTCCAGCTTAAACCCATTCCCCCTCGTCCTAACATTACTAGACCTTGTAAATAGTCCCTCCCCAGCTTTCCTGTAGGCTCCCTTCAGATACTGGAAAACCACTCTAAGGTCTCCTCGAAGCCTTCTCTTCTCCAGGCTGCAGAGCCCCAACTCTCTCAGCCTGTCCTCATAGCAGAGCTGCTGCAGCCCTCTGAGCATCTTCATGGCTCTCCTCTGGACCCGCTCCAGCAGTTCCATGTCCTTCTTGTGTTGGGGGCTCCAGAACTGCACACAGTACTCCAGGTGGGGTCTGACGAGAGCAGAGTAAAGTAAATGATACTGGTTTCAAATGCACACTCTTACTGCATATAGGAGTTCTGATTCAATGTCCACTTGGAATGGGACTCAACTCTTTTAACCTATTCAAACCATTTCTTTCCCCATTCAGACCTTTTGAGATGGGGGGGGTGGGGGGGAAGGGGAGAAAGAAGGAATTTGGAGTGCCCCACAATACCAGATTACACAGATCTCTGTAACACTTCTGGGCTTTCAATATTGCCTCACAGTATTCTCCAGCAGCTAAGGATTGATCGGCACCAAACAGAATCATAGAATCGTAGAATCAACCAGGTTGGAAGAGACCTCCAAGATTGTCCAGTCCAACCTAGCACCCAGCCCTAGCCAGTCAAATAGACCATGGCACTAAGTGCCTCATCCAGGCTTTCCTTGAATACCCCCAGGGACAGTGACTCCACCACCTCCCTGGGCAGCCCATTCCAATGCCAATCACTCTCTCTGCCAACAACTTCCTCCTAACATCCAGCCTAGACCTCCCCCGGCACAACTTGAGGATGTGTCCCCTTGTTCTGTTGCCGGTTGCCTGGGTGAAGATTTTCCTGACCAAATTAGAACCCAAATTTAACTCTACTTTGTGGGTGGGGCTTTTTAGAAATAAAATACTTACAAGCAGCAACATGCTGCAATAGCTTTGGTTTTTTTGCCTGTTGGTGTTTTTTCACAGATGTTTGTAACATTCTGTGTGTAACAAAAACTCTTTTATAAAAGGAAGGGGGGGGGGGGGGGGAAGACAAGGAGAAAAGAAAGCATTTGAGTTTCCAGTGGTGTGCTTTCAAGTGTTTGCATAAATAGTTAATGCTTCCAGCTCTGCACTCTCAAGAATCCATAAAGAAGATAACTGGTTTCTTTATGAAAGAATAACGTGGGTTTAAAAGACTATATAATGAGATGCAGCTTCTATGGCAAAACTTGCTAAGGCTCTAATTGCTAACATACTGTCTGCCCTTAAGGAAGGCACACATTTAAATGCATTAATTATAATGTGTTGACTGTATTATGTAAGAAATGGATTTATTTCTTTTTCCTACAGAAGATGCTAATCGGGTCGTGTGGTGGGTCTGTTCGAGAGCACAAAACCCAATCTTTCATGCTTTAATTTATAAGAAATGATGAGCTGCTAATTTAATTTTATCTTTCTTGTTGATTTATTTCCCTCCATGCTTTCCCAAAGAGAATGGATACTCTCTGCATCCATGCCAGTGAAGACACTTCACATTTTTCCAAGTCCTGATCAGAGATTTTATGCACAAAATCTTCTCCAAGTAAACACACGGACAAAACAGTCATTATTTTTGTAATAGCAAGACTCTCAATTAATTGCTGAAGTAGAATGGTGAACAGGATTGAAGTGTAATGCTGCAGTATGAAGGCCTTTTCTCCTTATGCTTGGGAAAACTGTCTCATAGAATAGAATAGAATAGAATAGAATAGAATAGAATAGAATAGAATAGAATAGAATAGAATAGAATCAACCAGGTTGGAAGAGACCTCCAAGATCAGCCAGTCCAACCTAGCACCCAGCCCTAGCCAGTCAACTAGACCATGGCACTAAGTGCCTCATCCAGGCTTTTCTTGAACACCTCCAGGGACAGTGACTCCACCACCTCCCTGGGCAGCCCATTCCAATGCCAATCACTCTCTCTGCCAACAACTTCCTCCTAACATCCAGCCTATACTTCCCCCAGCACAACTTGGGACTGTGTCCCCTTGTTCTGTTGCATTCTAAATTGATGGACCTATGACATGGCAAATAATCTCAGTTTATAGTAGAAATTCTGTTTGGATTGGTCTATCTAATATTTCCCAGCCTTTTTTTCTCATTCAATATATGGGAACACTCCTGCAGTCACACCCAGGTTGCCAAGAGAGCCAATGGCATCCTGGCCTGGATCAGGAACAGTGTGGCCAGTAGGATTAGGGAGGTTATTCTGCCCCTGTACTCAACACTGGTCAGGCCACACCTTGAGTCCTGTGTCCAGTTCTGGGCTCCTCAATTCAAGAGAGATGTTGAGGTGCTGGAACGTGTCCAGAGAAGGGCAACAAAGCTGGTGAGGGGCCTGGAACACAAACCCTATGAGGAGAGGCTGAGGGAGCTGGGGTTGTTTAGCCTGGAGAAGAGGAGGCTCAGGGCAGACCTCATTGCTGTCTACAACTACCTGAAGGGAGGTTGTAGCCAGGTGGGGGTTGGTCTCTTCTCCCAGGCAACCAGCAACAGGACAAGGGGACACAGCCTCAAGTTGTGCCGGGGGAAGTATAGGCTGGATGTTAGGAGGAAGTTCTTCACAGAGAGAGTGATTGGCATTGGAATGGGCTGCCCAGGGAGGTGGTGGAGTCACCGTCCCTGGGGGTGTTCAGGAAAAGCCTGGATGAGGCACTTAGTGCCATGGTCTAGTTGACTGGATAGGGCTGGGTGCTAGGTTGGACTGGATGATCTTGGAGGTCTCTTCCAACCTGGTTGATTCTATGATTCTATGATCCTATGAGCCTTTCCCCAAGACAATTATAACTAAGGGATGCATTATACTAACTTTATTTTTTCTTTAACCTGTAGACACACTAAGATATCTAACCATGATCAACACTTGTTTCATATGAGTACTTTGATACCAGTTTTAAAACTCCTTCAGAATTTACAGTAATTTTGAATACAGATTGCTAATTACATTTTCCTTAATTTATAGTGCCCAAGGTTTTTAGGCTGTTCAGGTACTTTTTCTCATTAACTGCCTGTAAAAAAAACCCACTGTGATTACGATAAATGCACCTTCCCGTTTTAGATGCTTCTATAACAGTCAGACTGTTCTGTAACTCTCACCACAGAGAAAATTAAGTTTGTAACTCTAATGGCATCATTTCTTTTCTAAAAGGCATACACTGACTGAACATAAAATGTATACAGTATAGATTTTTTATTTTTTTGGTAGATGGTTTGAGAGTCATAAAGAGGACAAGTCCTAGGGTTTGTTTTATCTAATATGAAAATCCCACTGCATCTTCATCCAAAATCCCACTACATCTTCTACCTACCTTCAAATTCTTAAGCTTTGTGGCTGGAGTATGCCTTTTTTTGCTGGACACTACTTCTCTGTGTGCACAGTGCTCACGGAGTCTGACTTCTGCTCCCCACTTATGCACCACTCCGCTTGAAGAAAGCACTGGCTGCAGGGACGTCCACTTAACAGTCTTTGTCAGGAGCTGGCAGTGGCAATGACAAGAAAGTTAACAGCCTAGAAACCTCTTAAAAGCCAGAGTACACCATAAGAATCAAAATAAAGCAAACTTGGCAGTGGAAAAGTAAAGACTGCTTTTAAAGGTATAAGGATATTTTATTTATATCAAGAAAACAGATGTTGCAGAAGTGCCATGTGCTCACGGGCTTAGAAATGATTCAGAAATAAATTGGCGCTGTTCAAAACCAATTGGCTGTTCAAAAGCAGCATTCCAACCTTTTGCAAACTACAAGATCAAATGTTACCTACTGAAAAACACTTTTTAGTACCTTTCTTCATGACAACATTTAATAGGATTTTTTTCAGGCAATAACAAAAAACTGGATCACAAATTATTCTAACAAAAATGCTATCCTGGAAAGTCCACTCTCAGCTGTGCTTAAAAAGAATACACTATTCTGAACTGTGAGGGACCAGTCATCACTATTCTGGCACTTGGTTAAAGGAAATTGAACATTATCTTCTAAAGACAATTAAATTAAATTTTCTACTGAAAACTGAGGTGCTTCTTATAGATGGGCCTGGATGTAGGACACTTTAAAATTGCATGCGAATGAAGACTACTCTTATAATATTTCATAGAAACATAGAATCATAGAATCAACCAGGTTGAACGAGACCTCCAAGATCATCCAGTCCAACCTAGCACCCAGCCCTAGCCAGTCAAATAGACCATGGCACTAAGTGCCTCAGCCAGTCTTCTCTTCAACACCCCCAGGGAAGGTGACTCCATCACCTCCCTGGGCAGCCCATTCCAATGCCAATCACTCTCTCTGTGAAGAACTTCCTCCTAACATCCAGCCCAGACTTCCCCCGGCACAACTTGGGACTGTGTCCCCTTGTTCTATTGCTGGTTGCCTGGGAGAGAGAGACCAACCCCCACCTGGCTACAGCCTCCCTTCAGGTAGTTGTAGACAGCAATGAGGTCCCCCCTGCACCTCCTCTTCTCCAGGCTAAACACCCCCAGCTCCCTCAGCCTCTCCTCATAGGGTTTGTGTTCCAGGCCTTTCATACATCTGAATGTCAAGTTAAACAGTTTCAGAATACTATCTTTCAGTAATTCTTACAAACAATAAAACTGTTTTCTCAGCAATGGTCCATTTGAGAAATCTTTTTCACCTAAGAAAGTTTAATGCCTCTAAAATATGTGGTGATCATCAAAACAATCTCTAGACAAAGAAAAAAACTGCGGAGTCTCTCATTATTTTCTCTTGTCTGTAGTTAGTAATAACATAACATAGACTGAATGAGAACAGTCAATTTGTTTTATACATAAACACTATGGGAAAATATAGCTGCATTACCAACAACGCTCATCTTATTATCCCAAATGGATTTTGTAAACTGTTCTCCTTAATATACTACCACAATTGTTATAAATTGCTCTATTAGTATGATTTATGGAAATCATGCCATGCAGATTGTTAGTAAATTGAGTCTGGTTTTCTCTTCTATTGCTGGTCTTCTCTGCCAGTGCACCACTGTGCTAGTTTGAAGCTAGCTAGAATGTTTTGGTGAGAAGAACTAGATTACAGGCTGTGGAAGGAAAACAATGGTGATGTCTACTTCGCTCATAGGCTTGCTGGGATGTATAAAATTATAAGTCAAAACATAGATCAGACACTCGGCACTTCTCTCGCTTGGGCTGCTGCCGGGAAACTGTCTGGGCTGCTTCTTACTCTCTAACCTCACACTCCATTTTGGACTAATCCACTTTGCTTCCTAATCTCCCTGGCCGAACCTCCATTTCTTCCTTGGGACTGGGGTAAGGTTGAGAGGGGTAGGGGGAAGGTGAAGGGGTGGTTGGGAGCCCCTCTTGGGGACTCAGGTTTCTGGGAGGGCTGTTGTGTTTCTGTATTACCTTTTTACCTTGTCTAGTTCTGTCTATAGCTGTATATACTGTAAATATCTGCTTGTATATTGTGCTAAGCTGTAAATATAAGCTTCATTCATATTTCCAGAGCTGCCCAAGTCTAGTCTGGGTGATTTCTAAAGTGGCGGGGGGGGAACACCCAAACCATCACAACCACACAGAAGAGTTACAAGGATCAGATTCTTCTCTCGGTTATACCATGTAGTTTCCAAATTACTCCCCTGGATTCATTTTTAGGAAGGAGAATCTAGATCCTGATTTTTGTTGTTGCAAATAGAATAGAATAGAATCAATCAGGCTGGAAGAGACCTCCAAGATCATCCAGTCCAACCTAGCACCCAGCCCTAGCCAGTCAACTAGACCATGGCACTAAGTGCCTCAGCCAGGCTTTTCCTGAACACCCCCAGGGATGGTGACTCCACCACCTCCCTGGGCAGCCCATTCCAATGCCAATCACTCTCTCTGGCAACAACTTCTTCCTAACATCCAGCCTATACTTCTCCCAGCACAACTTGAGGCTGTGTCCCCTTGTCCTGTTGCTGAAAGAAAGGAAGCTCTTGCATTGGCCGGGAATCGAACCCCGGGCCCCCCACGGGGCAAGCGAGAATTCTACCACTGAACCACCAATGCTAACACCTCATTACATTTAAAAAAATGAAATTACAAAAACTCTTCAAAGTGTTTCCGCATTTGAGCTGGAATTATTTTACTCATTGCTAGTAAAAGGTTCAAATATTTCTTTTTTTTTCCTCTAATTCTGCAGCATTAGGCTAAACAACACGTTCTTTTTCACTTAAAATGAAGTGGTTAGATTCTCTGTGTAATTATTGTCAGTTGGGCAAGTTTTGAGCAAATTATCAATGGCAGGGAAAACAAAACAAACAAAAATGAGCAAAGTGTGTAGAAATGGCAAATAAAATTAATGAAAACGCAAAAACTATCCTCAGTCCAGGCCGATTTCCAAAGGATCTGGTAGCAATCCCTCATCACACACAGACCTGGCTGAAACACCTCTCTTTTTACCTTTTATGTATCATAAATGGTATGGGCCATTTTTCAAAACACGCACTCCAGAGGATATGGCATAGAACTGCAGACAACTTAGTCCCTGAATTTTGGAAAAGATGAGCCTAGATCTCGATTGTTTTCAAAGAGCTCATGGCACCTTCAATACATTTAGTGCAAAACCTGTCATATTTCCAGTCTTGGGACAAAATCCTGGAATCTCCCAAGAAAAAACTGCAAATTAATTTAATATTTGAAGGATCTGAGAAATAAGAATCGTGTATAATCCTGAAAAAAAAACATGACAGTAAGCCAGTAGCCCTGAAGAGGGTGGGGGTGTTGGGGATGATTGTGCCCCTCCATCCTCTGAAGGCTCACAGAGTGTTGTGGTAGGCCTGACTAAGTCAAAAAAGGCCNAGGATGTGGATGCTTCCTCCCTGGAGATATTTAAGGCCAGGCTGGATGAGGCCTTGAGCAACCTGCTCTAGTGGGAGGTGTCCCTGCCTATGGCAGGGGGTTGGAGCTGGATGATCCTTGAGGTCCCTTCCAACATAACCCATTCTATGATTCTATGACAAAGAACCTGGAACCACTGAATCTAAGGATCCTGGCTTGCCCAGACTTGTTTTCCTCTTGTTTACATCCTGTGGTAAATAAGGTACAGACACTTGGCTTGTGCCTGCCTCATGCAAGGCCTATGTTTCCCCATATTTGGGTAAAGCAATCCTATGGTTTCACTCAATATGGTCAAGCTTGGATATCTGCCATTCTGATTGGCTCCTCTTTGTCCAAAGGTCAGGCTTTTTCTGCAACTGGGAATTCTAAGCTGCTCAAATATACTTGCATTTCAGATTCGTGCTTTGGTCTGTAGGATTTGGAAGTTTTATAAGGTGTCAACACTTCAGATTTCACTCCTTCATAAGGTAGATTATGAAGGAGCATTGTTTTTTCCAAGTGTTCTTTGATTTAAATAAAGCAGCTTCTTCTGGGTTTTTAAATTTAGAATTCTGGGGTTTCCTTATGGTTTTTGACATTTCTGGATTATTTTACCTCTTCATTGTAGCAAAGTCTGTTCCATTGTACCAAACTAATATAGCAATATGGTAGGGAATGTTTCTTTTTAAGAATGGGCAGGGATGTAAAAAGGTAAAAACATAGTGTCAGTAGATATTCTAGAATGAGAGAAAATATAGAATCATAGAATCAATCAGGTTGGAAAAGACCTCCAAGGTCATCAAGGGACAGGGTGAAGCAAATATATTCTTTTTTTTTTACTTCTAATATGGTTTACACACATTCTATGCTGATCTTCCAAAGTAGTTTTTGCAATCTCATAACCTTATTATAGAGACTTCTTCTTTTGTCTGTACTAAGTTTTTATAGGATGTCTCACTACTCTTTCTTGCCTTCCTCACGCAGGGGCAGTTTTCGGCTGTGCTATTCACACTGTTTCTGCAAGCAACAGCCTTAGCTCCTTTTCCCCAGATTCAGTTCCTGAGGAACCTCACGACACCAGCATCCAGCACTGCTGAATCCAGATTTCTATCCATCCATGGTCTCTGTTTTGCTGCTTTTTTCTCCTTCTTACCCCAAGAGCTCCTTCTTTTCCTTCCTCTCTGGCATTCACAGCCTGCTCTGATGGTTAGAATTTAATCCAAAACCAGGGTCCTCTCTTATGTTCTCTGCCTTTTCAGTCTTCTCCACCTAATTAGTTGTCCCACTATATCCCTGGATGGTTTCATAGTTAAAATCCTTTCCAACCACCACTAATCACTTTATTTAGGATCCTGCAGAAACAAATCACCCTCGTTTGGGAACTGTTGGGGAAGCCCCAACATAATATTGCTCTTCTAACTCTTCAAAATTATTCCACTAATGTACTGGCAGAATTAGGAGCATGATAAACTGCATAATTCATCTGAGATATCAACTCCACTCTGCTTTCAAATGAAAGGGCCACTAGAGTCTTCCTGCAAAGGCAATTTATAATCCCTGACCATTCTCCAGAGCCTTCTGAAGCGCCGCTTCTGCTCTTTCAGGGCTTCTGTGGCTTGATTAGACATCCTTGCACTTTTTTTTTTCTGTCGAGTGCTGTTTTCACTTTGCCATCTCCCTGCTCTCAGGCAGCATAACCCTGAAAAAAAAGAAAGTACTGGTCCATAACAGCAGGTTTTCTCCATGAAAGGCTGGGAAAATCATTCCTGGACTGGAGAGCACTTTGCTCTCTTCAAACCTGCAAGCAGAAGTCCATTTTGTATAATTTCAAAAGCACTCTTCTTCTGCTGTGAAATATAATGGCTATATATTCAGGGCTCAGACCAAAAGCAAAACTGTCATGGTCAAGCACAGACTGAGTCAGGAGTTCCAGTTATCCAAAAGATTTCCCATACCATGCAATAACTGTGTGTCTCCACCTGCATATTACACATAGTAATGACAATCCATGCTGCTTGTAGAAACTATTCACAACCCAGAAGTGTCCATAACATGGATAAAGACAGTTCCTGTGAGTGAGGCTCAGAATAGGAACATCAGTCAGGCCTACAAGGCACATACCTAAGGTACAAATGAAATCAGCAAAAAAGTTTCACTGGTCATAAAGGGACAAAAGCATTTCCTTCTGCTTGTAGAGAGCTTTCAAACATGCAGCTGTAAATTGCTTGATAAGAAACATTCTTCCTGATTTACATCCCCTGAAATAGATTTAATTAGTATTGGAGCATCATAAAATGCCTAGGAAGTAGCCACTTGCCGGTGTATTCATCTGGGAGCAATTTCAGAAGTGGTTCTTCAGCCCTGTAGTCATGCAAGATGAAAGGATAGACAGATCATTAGCCAACAATGAAATTAAAAATAAGAATACAGTGAGTGAAGAAAGTAATTATCACATCCATTAAATTTTATCTGATTCATTATCCAGTATGGCTGGACAAAAGGACAAGAATGAGTTGCAACACTTCCCTAGTGAACTGCCATCCTCAGGACAAAAGGAGAAGAAAGATAGCCCTCTGCACTGAGGGCTGGGCAAGACGTCGGCATACCAAATCCCTTGCTTCCTGGATCGTAGGATATTCACAGGGAGCTGGAGCAATAAAGCTAGCATTGATGAATAATTCAGAGACAGGGCTTGAATTTGGAGTTGCTACTCAGACCTGAAATGAATAGCTGATTTGCCCACAGAAGAGCTGTGGGATCTCTAAATAAAACTATATCTTTCACAATGTTCACAAAGTGGTCAACAACACTCCTTTTTATACTCTCCATAGGCACTCCATCACTCTTGCAAGGTTCATGCTTACTTCTGCTAGCTCTTAGTGATCGTGTGACAGTAAGCAGCCACAAAATCTGCCTAGTCCCCACTAGACCAGATCTTCATGGCAAGAGCCTTCTGAACCTCCTCTCAGCTCCAGGCAGTGAGTTATGCGCCTGCCGGCATCTTGAGGACTTCTTAGGCATGTGAGAGAATAGACTAGACTAGACTAGACTAGACTAGACTAGAATAGAATAGAATAGAATAGAATAGAATCAACCAGGTAGGAAGACACCTCCAAGATCATCCAGTCCAACCTAGCACCCAGCCCTAGCCAGTCAACTAGACCATGGCACTAAGTGCCTCATCCAGGCTTTTCCTCCAGGGAAAGTCACCTCCAGGGACGGTGACTCCACCACCTCCCTGGCCAGCCCATTCCAATGCCAATCACTCTCTCTGGCAAGAACTTCCTCCTAACATCCAGCCTAGACTTCCCCGGGCACAACTTGAGGCTGTGTCCCCTTGTTCTGTTGCTGGTTGTCTGGGACAAGAGACCAACCCCCACCTGGCTACAGCCTCCCTTCAGGTAGTTGTAGACAGCAATGAGGTCCCCCCTGCGCCTCCTCTTCTCCAGGCTAAACACCCCCAGCTCCCTCAGCCTTTCCTCATAGGGTTTGTGTTCCAGGCATCTCACCAGCATTGTTGCCCTTCTCTGGACACGTTCCAGCACCTCAACATCTCTCTTGAATTGAGGAGCCCAGAACTGGACACATTACTCAGGGTGTGGCCTGACCTGAAGCATAGCACAGTGATTCTCACTGCTAAGGTAAATAATTTAGACTTATTGAATCTAACATAGAAAGACCATCCAAATACTTTACTGAATTATTGAGAAAGCACACCAATAGTTTACCTATCTTATCCTCTTAACTGTATCCGGAACCATTCATAGATCATTGTCCCTCAAGAATGCTCTGTCAAGTGAGAATTTGGAAACCAGAGGATAAAGTTTATACTGAATAGACTTCATGTCTATGGATAAAAAAAGGTACATTTCTTGTTTCCATTTTCTGGGTTGATCTGAAGAATAGGTCATACTAATGGCCACCATATGGGGAACATCCAACTTAACAGAACACTGCTTGGGAGAATTCCACAGGTATTTAAAAAAAAAAAAAAGGATAATTTTCCTTTTTGTTCTCAAAACTGCCTAGAACTATACACTGAAAGGGAGTTTGTACAAAGCACTAAATTCTTTCTTTACCTAAATACCATCAGAATAGTTTGCTTCATTGTTGAGTTGGCCTCACTTAGGCCGTGCGGGAGCAGGAAAGACACAGACTCATCCTAATATGGTACATAGGAGGTCAATCCATTTATTGAAGCTCAGCGTGGTGCTTATATCATGGAGTTCAGTACAGGGACGTGTACTTTTGATAGGCTCACAAAGCAGAGTATGGGCTGTCCACACACACAGAGGCAGACCTCACCAACTACCTCCCTTACTCCCGCTTTGCGCAGCTAGCCACAACATTTTCCTGTTCCCAGAGCTGAGCAGCCTGTCCTCCTCGCACAGCTCAGCTACAGATAGCAGCTAACTTCTCAGCTTCTACCCAAGGCCACCTCCCTGCAGCTGCGCCTCTTATCAGTTCTCAGACTGCTGAGTTACTCAGCCCTGTTCAAACCCCAACACTTCATGCATTTTGCTCTTTCTCATTCTGATCAGAAATGCAAAACTTAAAGGATGAGCAAATGTGAAAGGTTAGCAAAACATATTTAAAGCCCAAAAATATAACATTTGTGGGTTTGGAGAGATTTAAATGTCATTTCATGCAAACAGATTTTCCCACAGGTCTCCTTAATTCTTAGAGATAACAAGGATACAGCCAGGAGATAAAACCAAGATTAATGAGACTTAAGTAAGGCACTTAATATTTGAGTCAGTGGGAAGGCATGCACAGGAAAATGATGAAATGGTCATGCCACATCATTTGAGAGTGAACTTCACATACAAGAAAAACTATCACAGAAAGTATATTTGCATTGTAAGAGGAGACAACTGAATAACCCAGCAGCACATTTCTGTTTCTAATTATTTGCTACTCTGATCCAGTAATCAGATACTGGCTTTTTCTGAAAATGCTTCTGTATGCTGCACAAAATAGATCAAAAGTCATCTATTTTTATACTAATGTAAAGGAGTAGAATTTCAACACAAAGCTCTGCCTGCAAGAGATCCTCATAGAAATATGGCACCCAATTAAAAGCAGCCCAAAGCCTCTAGTGACGTAAAACGCTACAGCAGCATGCACATTTGTGGTGTCTTAGACTACCTTAATCAACTATTTTTAGTTGATTCATTGCTCAGGAGACAAATCTCTTAGTTTGCTGGTAAACACAATCTGTATTTTCCCATCACCTCTCAAACAGCATCCTGTACAGGAGCTGCAGAGTAAGAAACTACCCCACAGTAAAGAGTACGTGAAAGAGGTCAAATAATGGGATGAAATTTAACAAGGCCAAGTGCAGGGTTCTGCACTTTGGCCACAACAACCCCAAGCAGCGCAACAGGCTGGGGACAGAGTGGCTGGAGAGCAGCCAGGAGGAAAGGGACCTGGGGGTACTGGTGGATAGTAGGCTGAAGATGAGCCAGCAGTGTGCCCAGGTGGCCAAGAGAGCCAATGGCATCCTGGCCTGGATCAGGAACAGTGTGGCCAGTAGGACGAGGGAGGTTATTCTGCCCCTGTACTCAACACTGGTCAGGCCACACCTTGAGT
>WAAF01015209.1:226449-251134 GCA_013400475.1 Tricholaema leucomelas | reverse complement strand
TCCCTGGGGGTGTTCAGGAAAAGACTGGATAGGGCACTTAGTGCCATGGTTTAGTTGACTGGATAGGGATGGGTGATAGGTTGGACTGGATGATCTTGGAGGTCTCTTCCAACCTGATTGATTCTATTCTATTCTATTCTATTCTATTCTATTCTAATTTTTACTGTTATTAACAGTTTAAAATACTGAAAGATCTCAGATGTTACTTGTGAAAAATAAGGGCTGCTTGTCTCATTTGTCCTAACATATTCCTTGGAGAAAAATGTATTGGTTTAATGCTGTGGTTTTGTTTTTTTCCTTTGTTTTTACTACTGTTTGTCACAGTGGATCATTAACCATAGTTTTCATCTCAAAAGAAAGACATTTTATTCAAGCTGAAAACACCCTTGCTGTGATAGTCTTAGCAGATGATAAGCGTAATAATTACCAACATGCCATTATTTTTCAAAGATATTTCTGAGAACATTTGAGTCTAGGTTTCAGATTAGCAGTGAATCCACTTTATTTAACATAATAAGTTTCACAGTTTCAGTGCCAAGTATTATTTACAAGAAACACGGTCTCTGTCGATTACAAAGTACTACAGCTCCATGGCACTTCCAAAGGATAACTTTTCACTACTTTATGCAGGTATGATTCTTACTGCATAAGTAGTTGCTTTTACTCTGAAAGCTCAATTTGTTGAAGATCAGTTTACTTTTAATTTTGACAGAAAAAAATGAGACTAAGTTTAAGCAACACCTGGAGAGCCTATTTTGGCGATAGTCTTCTGTCAAGCTACTGACTTTGCCTCATCACGTAGCATGACTCACCCACTGCCAATGGAGTGGCTCATTGTACCTTGTAAGTTAAATAAGTATATAGCTTCTGGTAAGCTTCCTTCCCAAAGCCATTGCTTTCTGGGACAGAAGGACAGAAGGACAGAAGCACGATCCACAACCACTGGCCTTGGGAAAGAAATCTGAGGTAGGAACAGGTAGCAGTAAAAGAGAAGAGACAGAAGTTAGGTTTTTTTTTCCTTCATTTACACTCTCCCATTACATCTTCAGGGGTAAGTTTACAAAGTATGGGTTAGATGAGTGGACAGTGAGGTGGATTGAGAACTGGCTGAATGGCAGAGCACAGAACGTTGGGATAAACAGTGCAGGGTCTAGTTGGAGGCCTGTGGCTGGTGGGGTTCCCCAAGAGGGCAGTATTTGGTCCAGTCTTGTTCCATGCATTCAACAACCTGGATGAAGGAACAGAGTGTAGCCGCAGCAGGTTTGATGAAGGAAGAAAGTGTAGCCGCAGCAGGTTTGCTGATGATACAAAACTAGGAGGAGTGTCTGACACACCAGAAGGCTGTGTTGTAATTCAGCAAGACCTGGACCACCTGGAGAATTGGGCAGAGGTGAGCCTCATGAAGTGTTGAGTCCTACACCTGGGGAGGAATAACCCCATGCATCAGGACAGGTCAGCGGTTGACCTGGAAAACAATTCAGAGGAGAAGGACCTGGGAGTGTCAGTGGACAAGTGCACCGTGAGGCAGCAATGTGCCCTCCTGACCAAGAAGGCCAATAGCATCCTGGAGTGTATTATGGCCATCAGGTCAGAGTGAAGTCCTCCTTTCACTCTACTCTGCCCTAGTTAGATCGCATCTGGAATATTGTGTCCATTTTGAGGATCTCCGGTTCAAGAGGGCCAGGGAGCTACTTGAGAGCCCAGTGCAGGCCTGTGAGGTTGATTAAAGAACTAAAGTGAAGTTTCCTTCTCTGGAGACTTTCAAAATCTGCCTGGACACATTCCTGTGGAAACCAATTTCAGCATACCTCTATGAGCAGTAGTGTTGGACTAGATGGCTCAGAGGTCTCTTCCAACCCCTACCATTCTATAACATAGTAAAGTTTTATCAGAAGTAAGATTTGTCAGTGTTAAAGGCATTTTGAAATTGGGCTGACCTTCCTCTGTTTTGCTTTGACAACCAAGTGCAACATCAGGAGAATGGAATGAGAAGGACAGTGGTGCTTGACACTTTCCATAAGCTCTTCAGGTTCTTGGGGGCAGAGGACTGTAGCTGTACCTGTACCTGTTTTATGATACTACTTTTAAAACGAATTAATACTGAATGAACTGAACCCAGGAAAGGCAAAAAATTGTGTCATGAGTGTGAAACATTCCACCAAAGAGTGGAACCACAGTTCTAAACCTCACATCGTTGGGCTGAAGGCCATGCACTTGTCCCTTGCTCAGGGTGGGGGAACATCCAGCCTTGCAGCTGTGGTAGCCACGGGTCAGCAGACAGCCCTACTCATCCTCTTCATCTTCCTTCTGAGAGAGAGCTGGCAGAAAGGCTCAGACCCCATCCCCTCTGGGGGTCCCAAACAGAGACTAGCTCGCAGGAAGACTGGAGATGTTACTTCCTTACATCCCTCTCACAACTGTGGTCACTGCAGATGTCTCCACCACCTGCACAGAGTAAATGAGAAATGTTTAATAAACTCACTTACCTTAACCCCTGATGCCTGAGGCAGGACCAAGCACTGACCAGATTTTGAGAACACATATCTTTGGCTTTGAAACATGGAGCAAGGAACTTGGTTAAGGACACAACTACAGTGCAAAACAAACAAAGCCCTTCATACATTCTGTATTAAATATGTTTGAGTCTCAAAAGGTTACTCAGAGGACTGTCACAGCTGTTAAGTGGCCCTATGCCAAGCATTCACCACAATACTGCTCTGAAACACTGTGCCCCTCAGGCATCAGCTAAGGGAAGGACATCACCTGGGCATCTTTGGTGCTACTGAAGGCCCCAAGGAATTTCTGAACCCATCAGGATGCACTCTCTGTCCTGACTCACTTCCAAATTAGGTTATTAAACTATGGCCTAAACCATTAGGAGGATTACATATTTATCCCTTCCTTCACTAGAGTGGTGCAGCATGTTACTATACACTGTTAAACAGCTGTTGGCTTTTGGGTAAAGCTGGCCATCGTTCAGACATGGGTACAATAATCATGTACAGCACTTCATTGTGTCTAGCCAGACTGAGACAGCTGCTCAAGTGGTAAAGAAACAACTTTCAGGGAACTTGCCTATGGCCCCCTTTTTGAGGTGTTGCATGACTAAGACTCTCCAGTGCAGAAGGCTGCAGAGTAAGAATTTCTTTTAACTTGCAGATGGTTTGTGCAACAAGGCCCACGATGAACTGCAGACTGAGCTGAGGAATTCAGTGTGGTCTTATAATGCTGCTTCTTTTAACCAAGTATCAAACTCTTTAGAGCTGCTCTAGGTAATCCTAATAGCTACTTAATTATTTTCCTCATTTCATTGTTTAGGCTTGAAGTTAAATAATGCTACTGTGCTCCATGCATTCTGAAAACGGATTATTCCTATTTACTGTTGTCTGATTACTTCCTGGACATTATGTAGTTTTTCCTCAAACATGATCTCGTTTGTAAGCTGTGGCTGAGGACAATTCATGAAACACCGTTTGAACCAAGAAGCATTTTTAATAAGTGCATTTTCCAAAGGGCAACAATATCATGAATAACACTAATTAATAGCTTTATTTGCTGCAGAGAGGAGGAAAAAGAACATAGAAACTCAGACATTGATTTTTCCAATAGGTTGCCTATTGTTGAAAACTAAGCCTATATGTTCTCACTGGTGTTCTGTTGCAGACTTTGCTGCTTGTTATATTTGCTTGCTGCTGGAACTGTGGTCAAAGGCCTGCAGATCAACGTGATCAAGGTCTTGCCACTCAGGACTCCAGACGATTCAATGTGAATTATGCCAGAGACCTTTATTGATCATTTCGGCTCTCAATATATACCCTCAGGGCACAAGGCACACACCTACACATTAGCATAATTAGTCAAGGACAACCCACTCCATCTGCATAAACCATGCCTTGTTTTCCTCATTAACGAGGTGTCCGTTATCTATCCCTTCTGAGATAAGGTAGCCAGCAGCTGGTGGGGACCAAGGTCAGGATCCATCTGTTGTTATTCTTCACTCCGTTCTCACATCCTTCACTTTGCGTTCCCACAGTGTTCAGTTTTTAGTCCTTATTTTGTGTAATATACGCAAGAACAATAACTCAGCAGAAATAAGAATGGGCAAATTCTCTTTCTGACAGCATAGAGTAACATAGAATTACAGAATCAACCAGGTTGGAAGAGACATCCAAGATCATCATGTTTCTTTTGACACTTGATCAGAAGTAACCTTTGTTTTAAGAGTGATAAAGATGCCTCTATTGGAGAGGAACATACTCATTACTTAAAGGTCTGTACCTCCCACACTGCCCCACAGAGCCTGTCATTTTGCAGCAAACTACTGGGTTGCTCTGCATTAGCTCATGCTTCTCTGGTATTGATACTGAGTGCTCAAGCAGCTCTCCTAAGGCAGCTCACTACATTACTCTAAGTAATATGCCTCTTCTTCCCACCAGACAGTAGGATTCAGAGATAGCAATAACACTACTTTCACTCTACTTCTGGAAGAATGTAGCCTCCTCCATGGACACCAGGATCAGGTAAAAGGACTGGATGAGTTTATTCTGGTGAAAGACAAAATATCTCCTTCTATACTGTGAAACAGGCTGGAAAGTATGCAAGTGGTGGTCAAGAGAAGTTACTATCCTGCTCTAACTTGCACCAGTGAGGCTGTACTTGGGGTCCAGGTCCAGGTCTGGACTCCCATGGGGTTGAAAGAGGACATGGAGAAACCAGCAGCCACAAAGCAGTTTCCACAGTAATA
The DNA here is from genome assembly GCA_013400475.1 of Tricholaema leucomelas. Classification (NCBI taxonomy): domain Eukaryota; kingdom Metazoa; phylum Chordata; class Aves; order Piciformes; family Lybiidae; genus Tricholaema lacrymosa; species Tricholaema leucomelas. Next base: position 246,390 of record WAAF01015209.1, on the reverse strand, counting down.
GAAAATCATTGGGGTTGCTGAGATGACTACATCTCAGCAATGGACTGTACATTTGCTACTCTAATGATAGCATTTATTAGTTTTTTTGTCACAATACTCAAGTTGCCTCTCACAACTTTCTAAGAGTATCCTTCTCCTCCTTCTTGCACTTTACATGGGATAACAATAGAATGATCTGGAGCATGATTTTTTCCTTTGATGGAATGTAACAAACCAAAATAAACTTCTTCAACAGTGCTTTAAATGAGAAATACAATTTAATATTGAACACGAAGATTATAGAGATTCTTCTAAAATAAATAAAACCAAATAGGTGCTTTGATTGCTCTCTCATCTATTTGGTACAAAATAGCAGAGAAATAGGCGTAACCACTTGGACATCTTCTGGGCTGCCTTAAGTCAGTCTATCTGCAACTACCCTGAGGGATGCCTGTCACACTGAGAGGCAACATGAATACAAGAAATTTTGCTATCATGATTTTCTGGCTGCTACATTGTATATGCACTACACCTGGTAAGGGGGACTAACAAGGAAACTCCCTTGACTCTCAAGGCATGCAGTGACCCAGCACTGCCAGATCTCCTGCAGCCTGGTCATGGTCTCCTCCTTCTCAGAGCTACAGGGCTCTAGAGCCACCACGCCTGACTCAGAATCTCAACATGAAGAAAAGCAGTGAAGGTATTTCAGATGGCAGGGAAAGAGCAGCTACAGCAAGAGAGAGAGAAAAATGAGGATTTGGTTTGCCGGCAGACCACAAACCATTTCCGTGAGGTAGCCTTGCTCCTGACTTTTTGCATGGTACACTTGTTGATCATTAGAGGGAGATGCCTGGCTGACAACTACTGGCATGCTCAGCTTCACAACCAGATTAATAACATTTCTTAGGTATGCACATTTTAATACCAGTATGTGTTAGGATTTCTTCCAGGTTTGAGAATTTCCTGGATTTATGTCTGGGAATTTCCTTTGCAAAGCAATTTGAGATTTGCAGATAGTCAAATACCCCCCTGATAGAGACAGGCAGTAGTGTCATTACAATATAGTGCTCAAATCTCATGCAGTAAGTTGGTTAACTTTAACCATGGTGGACATGAACATCTGATGTGACTTACAAAATCCACCAGTTGTTAACACCTAGCGCCAAAACTCAATCAAAACACTGTCAGCAAACACTTGCTAAAGTCAAATCCCAAAAGGCCCCTCAAAAAGTGTCCTACCCAGCAGAGAGAAGAGGCTGCAGCAAGCCCAGCAAAGCACAGACATCACTTGAGCTTCTGCCCACAGAGTGCATCTCTGTGGCAGGGAGATGCAATACATTCTGGTCTCCAGCTAATTAGTTTTCAAGAAAGCTAAAGGTGTTTAACGATGTTAACTTGCAGCAATCGAAGCCGGTGATGCTGCCCTGCTCCATAGTGGCTGTGCATGCCACCACCCTCACTTTACAGGTGACCTCATCTTTCAGGGACTTTGTGCACTAAACCTCACTAGCCTGTGGAGCATGGGGTTCCTGCAGCAATTCAAAGCAAAGGGTAGGTTCAGTGGCTGGCTCTTCCCCTCCTTCTTTTCCCCTGGACATTTAGCATATATTGAAAAATCAAAATTGGGCAACAGCCTCCTGCTGGCTCTGCATTATTATAAGCAGGTATTACTGAGGCAGAGGGAGAAACGTTTAGCTGTGGCTGCACAGAAATGCAGCATTTCCTTTTAAATATGCATAGCCAATTTAAAAAGGGAAATACTAAGATTGCTTCAGGACTGCCTTTGGCTCTGATTAGAAACAGCTGAGCAAAGCCAAAAGCTCAGCTGTTTCTGCAAAGAGATTAACACCTGTTGAAGATGGAATAAAAATATGTGACAGAGTTTAAGAGTAAATATCAAAAGACCATTATTGTAAAGCTAACAGTAACACCAGTGACTGATCACATCACCACCCTGTTGTGCTACATTACCCCCGGGAGGCAAGAAAAGACATTAATACACCCACAGTGCATAAGTAATACGTGCACAGATTTTTACCTCTTCCTTCACCCACAGCTTCTCAACTCCTGTTATTTACTTCAGTAATTTACAGATGGTATCAGGTCAGCACAAAATAACATCCACCCAAGCATGCTATGTATACTTGAGGGAGACAGCTGTATTATAACATGCATTGTTATAGTGCTTGCTTGCCTCCAATTTGGGGTAGGAGCATCCTAAGTGTTTGATTTCCCAAATTTCTTTTCCCCTGTGCTGCAAAGACATTAGGAGTGTGTTCTATCTCCACATATGTTGGCTGAGAGCAGCCACCTGCCTCAGGGACCAGATTCTCCTTCATCCCATGATGATAACCTTGCCTTGTCCCAGGTGGTATGGTTGGAAGAGACAGCAGGGGAAGGCCTGGCAGGGGAAGGCCTGGCACTGCTGGAGCTCCCCTCCCCTCTAAAGGGTTCCCCACAGGGTGGCAGCAAGGCTGTAGGAGCACACCACACTGCAGTGTGCTCCAGACTTCATTAACCCTCTTGGGCCTCAGCTTTGCAGCCAGCTCCCAGGCAGAGGATGAAACAGTAGGCTATAACAGCAGGCTATCAGGACTGGGAGGTCATCCGTGTTTCCAGGAAGGGAAGCACTTCAGACAGCGTTGAAATCACAGAATCATAGAATCATAGAATCAACCAGGCTGGAAGAGACCTCCAAGATCATCCAGGCCAAACGAGCACCCAGCCCTAGCCAGTCAACTAGACCATAGCACTAAGTGCCTCATCCAGGCTTTTCTTGAACACCTCCAGGGACGGTGACTCCACCACCTCCCTGGGCAGCCCATTCCAATGCCAATCACTCTCTCTGGGAAGAACTTCCTCCTAACATCCAGCCTAGACTTCCCCAGCATAACTTGAGACTGTCCCCTTGTTCTGTTGCTGGTTGCCTGGCAGAAGAGACCAACCCCCACCTGGCTACAACCTCCCTTCAGGTAGTTGTAGACAGCAATGAGGTCCCCCCTGAGCCTCCTCTTCTCCAGGCTAAACAACCCCAGCTTGTAGGCTCGGTCTCTGGGAGCTTGCCTCAAGAATGCCTGTCGATGCAGGCATGCAGAAATGCACAGCCTGCACTCTCTGAGGCACCAATTAGACCTCCACAACCTCAGGCACGCAAAATGTCACTAACTATCCCGAACAGTAAACGCTGCACTTGTACCTGAGCCATGTGTCAGTGTGTGCCAAAACTGCCTGTGGCGGCAGAGAAAGAGGAGCCCGTAACAGCCAGGTTCCCCACCTCATAGTGGCATCATCCCACAAGCTGCTGGAAACAGCTGACACCTCAAGTCATTAAAACCCAGCCAAGGCGAATGCTACCCCTGACTTTCCTCCTGTGGCAAACTGAGGATGAAAAGTCTTGCTTCTCTCCCACATGTGTGTTGTCTTTCAGGCTCAGATGAAAAGGCTGCCAAAATGTCTGTTTCCAACATACATCACTGCACAGGTCCCCCATTCCCAATGGAGGCAACAACACAAAGACTCAGACTGAGTTAAAATGTTGATGCATGCCTCCTCAAAGCCAAGATTATTTTTATTCTAGGAGGTATAAATAATGAAAAAGCCTGGTTTTGCTGGCTAATCTTACATTTATTTTCTCTGCTCATTTATTGTAGCTCTATTTATTTCTCCCTCTGATTTCAATTTCTGCTCTGAATTAATTTTGATTCTGGTTTCCTCAAATATTATGCACATAAATTAAGTAGCAGCACTCAGAAAAGTAGTCTGGGAGTAGCCTGGGTAACCCAGAAGCCACAAAAGGATAGAAAACACAGGAAGCACAGAAATGAGGAAAGAATATTGACATTTTGAGTCTATTTCATTTGAGTGTTCTATGTGGAATTCTCTATTTCTCTTGTTATTAAAAAAAACAGTAGACATAGGAAGGGTTCTGAAAATGCACTTTGAAGGGATAAAGAACCTGGAATACTATCCATAAGAAGAGATAACTGTAAAGACTTGGGGAGATAAATTAGTAAAATACTATATGCAGTAGGAATACCTAATAATGGACTTTATGAGAAAGTCACTCAATACAGCCACTTTCCATAATATAAGATACTACCACTGTGGAATTGAATGTCTCTCAAACTTTGGTGAAGGCTTACTAATTAATTTAGATTGTAAAATTTTCACAAAGTCATTGAATAGGTTTAAAAATAATTATAGAATGATAGAATCAACCAGGTTAGAAGAGACTTCCAAGATCATCCAGCCCAACCTTGCACCCAGCCCTATCCAATCAACTAGACCATGGCACTAATTCACTAAGTGCCCCATCCAGGCTTTTCTTGAACATCTCCAGGTAAGATGACTCCACCACCTCCCTGGGCAGCCCATTCCAATGCCAATCACTCTCTCTGGGAAAAACTTCCTCCTAACATCCAGCCCAGACCTCCCCCCGTACAACTTGAGACTGTGTCCCCTTGTTGCTGGTTGCCTGGGAGAAGAGAACGACCTCCACCTGGCTGCAACCTGTGTTGGAATGGACCTCCAAAGGTCATGTAGTCCAACACCCTTCTGCAGTCAGCAGGGGCATCCTCAACTAGAGCAGGTTGCCCAGAGCCCTGTTGAGCCTCACCTTGAGTATCTTCCCAGAGCAATCTGTTCCAGGGTTCCATGACCCTTATGGCAAAGAACTTGCTTCTAATTCCAAACACATAATATATTTAACACTTTATTTTCATAGAGTAATTGTTTTATACTACTGGATATCTCATGTTATCAGCTTCATAGTTAAGTTACTAGCTGGACTAGTCTGGCCAAGGATGGAAATGTTGGGGAGTCTGTAACTGTACAGCCTTTTCCAGGTCCAACTGATCAGAGATTAAGTCATGTATTTCACCTTAAATCCAGCAGTTTATTATCTGGAGTACTTAATTTTTTTAAAAGTTACAATATTTTGCACATCAAATGCTACAAACTAAACAAGCAGGAGGAAAAGAGGCTATTGAAAATAAGGCAAGGTTCATAAATCTTTTTAATGCTTTGATAGCTAACAATAAAGGGCATGCAGCGACAGACTTGGTAATATAACCATTACCAAAAAAGGATTTTGTGTCACCTACTGCTGAAGCATAGAATTTGAAACACTTGAAATTATTGCCTGAACATGAATTTCCTTGGGCCAAAATGCCATATTTCTGGTAATTGCTTCATGCATTATCTGCAATCACAGATTATTTCATTCTGCCATTCACTTGAAAATAATGCAAGGACTTTCCCTGCAAGTTTGAACCTCTACCTCCCTGGGCCATTGCTTTCAGGTGAATGAGCAACGTTTTTGACTGCCAGATCCCTAGAATCAAATGGATCCACCTAACCACAGCCCATAAAATCAGAAAAGAAGGAGCAGAACTCTGTTTACAGCTCTTAATCATTCCTTTACTTCTACAATTAGCACTATTTACAACTGAAGGTGATCATTAAGTTCTGATGTTCCCATTCTAATTCCAAGGGTCATCAGATCTCATTGCTGCCTTCAGGTGTTTCTCAATGAAACAAAAGCTACTGTATAAGAGAAATCATCCACATTGATATAAAAACGTCCTCCCTAAAATGCATCTTCAGAGCATCGTTTCTGCATAAAACCTGCACAAAAGTAATCAAAATGAAATTCCTGTTAATTGCCTAAGCTGTCTCAGATTCCCCAGTAACTAGACTAGCTACAATTAGCTGCATGTTTGCCAAAGGGACACTTTGTGAGGGAAGAAACATGGGGGGGGAATGAGATGCACTGTGGAATTGGGCAATTTCAATGAGTTGCATTTTCTTCTATTTATACTTTACCTATGCAGGTAGACGGTTTTGTTACTGCTGTGGCAAACACTTATGCATACCATTAGGAAGACAGTTTTTAGACAGTTATTTCAGCTGCTGCCAGGCAGGCAAGCAAGTTCTGTGACTGCCCAGGAAGCTCACTAGGCGGCAAGACCTGTGAGTTACCATAGTTACATTATCATCCGTTTCAAGTCCTCTTAGGGATGCTCACATGAACATCAGGATCAGCTTTGGCAAGATGGCAGACATGTGGGTGAAAAACATTGATCCTCTCTGGCCATGTATGAAAGACATCAAAATCAAAAGTCAGAAGTTATTGAATCCACATGTGAAATGGAAGAAACAGGTGTGGCTTCTTCCCATTTTTGTTGCAAGCCAATTTGGTTATTACAAAAGTAGGCCAGGTAAAGCACACCACAGGCAAGAGTGTAGACATGTGGCAACCTGTCAGCCCATCTCCACGATGCAGAGAGAGGACCTCTTGTTGGGTGACCTTCTCACATGAAGGCTGAGTACGTTCATTTCAAAGCCAGCAATGGCTCCACGTGCTGGTGCATGCTCCTTTAGGAAGAACCCAGGGAAAAAAATCAGGATTTGTTCACAGTCTTTCTGGACAACAAGAAAATGTCTTATCAAATGTAATAGCATCTGGTCTGACAAACAGTTACAATGAAAGCACCAAGGGTTGGGGCTTTTTCTTTGCTTTTTTTTCTCTTCCCATTTGTTCAAAACAGAAATCAAACTGACAAGCTTGATAATTACAGGCAGTGTGCTTTGGCAAGTACAGTATCTCTTTCCAAGTTGTGGCAGCTGAATAGAGTAGGCAATTCCAAACCTCCTACCTCAGAGCAGGTAATCTCTGTCTTGCCTTGCTGTGTATTACCTCAACTGCAAGTACTAAACAAATGTAATGGAAGGAATGCTGTTGGGTCACAGCAAGACCTGATTGCTTTGAATTTCTATAAACCAACATGAACAGAACAGTGTAGACAATGAAAACTCTTCTCTATAACCTTACATCAAGAGAGAGTTAATATGTCAGGTGGCAGCCTGCATACCTCAGTATTGCAAAGGTTTACTACGCGAAATTACGGAGACATCAAAAAGAACATAGGACTTAAGTTGCTGCTTATGGTGGGGATTCAAGAGAGATGTTGAGGTGCTGCAATATGTCCAGAGAAGGGCAACAAAGCTGATGAAAGGCCTGGAACACAAATCCTATGAGGAGAGGCTGAGGGAGCTGGGCTTGTTTCGCCTGGAGAAGAGGAGGCTCAGGGCAGACCTCATTGCTGTCTACAACTACCTGAAGGGAGGCTGTAGCCAGGTGGGGTTTGGTCTCTTCTCCCAGGCAACCAGCAACAGAACAAGGGGACACAGTCTCAAGTTGTGCCGGGGGAAGTCTAGGCTGGATGTTAGGAGGAAGTTGTTGGCAGAGAGAGTGATTGGCATTGGAATGGGCTGCCCAGGGAGGTGGTGGAGTCACCGTCCCTGGAGGTGTTCAAGGAAAGCCTGGATGAGGCACTCAGTGCCATGGTCTAGTTGACTGGCTAGGGCTGGGTGCTAGGTTGGACTGGGTGATCTTGGAGGTCTCTTCCAACCTGGTTGATGCTATGATTCTATGAAAAGAAGCAAGAATACAGACAGATAAACTACATTTTAGAAAACAGCCCTGTGTTTCAGCCTGGGGAGTTTGAGTCACTGAGGTAGGTGCTCTTGGAAACGAACATTCCAGAATTCATGTGCTTTTTGAGCTTTAAATTATTCACCAAAGAACATCATATGCACACAGGCTTCTCCAGGGGTAAGAGTGTAAATTTCTACCCATATTCACAGACTGCTGAACCCATACCAGCATGGATGGAGGCTCAAGGGTTTTTAATTTCTTCCAAATAATTCCCTGTGTGACTACAATTCAGCATCTAGTAAAGTGGGTCACATTCTTCAAGGTTCAAGTGCCCCAACATACAAGCTACTGCATTACTGACATATTTTTTTCCAGAAAGAAAACACACCTTTATGCCACTTTCCTTCTCACACAGTAATAATAATAAAAAAAACATTAAAGCATACATAATTCAGCAGTCAGTACCTGTTCTAGCTGCGCAGCAATACAAAGTAAAAGGAGCCCAGAAGAACAAAGGGGAGACGTGGATAAGTACTAACATAGGCACCAGGTGGAGTGGCACAGCCATCAGTGTCCTGACTGCCTGCCTCACTCGGCTTATTTTCATACCTCAAGACAAAGTCTGCTGTTATGTACAGCTTTGATAATACATAATTAGTCCATGATTTAACAACCACTGGAAAAAACAGGACAGTAATCACAGTGGAGGGAAAGAATGAAACACTGCAAAAAGAAGCTGAATTAGTCCCAGCAGTCAGCAATTTTGTTTTGAGCTCTTTGAGTAGTTTGTCAGCCTGTAACAATAGAAGTGATTTTGACAATAAGAGCAGTTCATAAATTGGCATTACTGCTGATTGACATCTCTTCTCCAATCTAAAGAAGTGATCATGAATCTGTAGCACAGAACTTTCCCAAGGAGGTATTTTAAAACCTCAGTAACCACCACAAGCATTGCTTCTCTGATCAGAGGCATGATGTGACAGCTATGCAGCTGGGGCTACAGAGAAGCAGGAGACAACTAGACCTGAGGTTTAATTGCGTGAGAGACTCAGCCCTCTCATAAACAGCTCATCTCTAACTATTACTTAAGCTGAATAGGGCAAAAAGAGATGAGTTTTAAAAGTAACAAAACCCAGTCTCAGTCCTAACTGCAGTTACTCTGAAATTTGCCATTAGCTTCATCAGATGTAAACGTGTCCTGAATTCTATTATTAACATGGCTGAAAATACTTTCTGATGGGCAGAAAGCCCTGGAGTTAGGATTTCTCTTCATTAGAGGCAGCTATCATGGTGATTTTGCATTTAGTAAAATATGAGACATAATTGCAGTTATGAGGAAAGGCTTTGATGGCTTACACGAGTGATCCCAGCTTTTTAGTTCATGATCACTGGGATCACAGACTGGGAGAAGAGACTTTTATCCAGTTGCTTTATCACTGTCTCAGCTGCCTCTCTGCCAGAGAGGAAATTCAGTCCTAAAATCCTAGTTTGAACACTTCCAATTTAACTTGTTGTGCCTTTAACTGCATTTATGCTAAAGTATATTCTTGAACTAGCATTTTATACACAACTGCAATTTCCTATGCAAAACTTTGTGTATCTGAAATAACAGTGTCCCATTTCTAACCTGCAGGCTCAGACTGAGCAGAGTTTGTTGGGTTGGCTTTTATTTAAGCTGATCTCTACAAAGGAAGAGATCAGTTATATTCTGGAGTTGGAGGTAGCCCTAGACTTCCAATCATCTCATATGCTTTTTTTTTTTCCACTTTTCCTCTCAAAACAGCTCCAAGCTGTGGGATTTCTCAGTTGGAAATGGTTTTATAGTAAAGATTTATTAACCATCCAGTGCAATCTAACTTCAATTCTAAACTCAGTTTAAGAGCTTCAATATGCCAAGTGAGGATGATGATAAAACTTATCTTAATTAAAAGATTCTTCAAGGTAGGCTTTTCTTTTACTGTCTGACTTTAACCCCAAGTTCTTACTTAAAGCATTAAACCCATTAATGAAAACCTCACACTTTAATAGCTCTGGAGGAACTGTATTGGAATGAAGATTAATGACCAAAATAGTATTCTCCTTTGGCTACTCTTTTTTAGGCACAGATTCTCCACATGGTTTTCCAGACATCCTCTGGATGGTGAGGGGCCTGGAACACAAACCCTATGAGGAGAGGCTGAGGGAGCTGGGGTTGTGCAGCCTGGAGAAGAGGAGGCTCAGGGGGGACCTCATTGCTGTCTACAACTACCTGAAGGGAGGCTGTAGCCAGGTGGGGGTTGGTCTCTTCTCCCAGACAACCAGCAATAGAACAAGGGGACACAGTCTCAAGTTGTGCCAGGGGAAGTCTAGGCTGGATGTTAGGAGGAAGTTCTTGGCAGAGAGAGTGATGGGCATTGGAATGGGCTGCCCAGGGAGGTGGTGGAGTCACCATCCCTGGAGGTGTTCAAGAAAAGACTGAATGAGGCACTCAGTGCCATGGTCTAGTTGACTGGCTAGGGCTGGGTGCTAGGTTGGCCTGGATGATCTTGGAAGTCTCTTCCAACCTGGCTGATTCTATGATGACAAAGGGTCAATGCTCAGAGGAAGTAAAAAAAGGCCCAAGAGCCTGAAACAAAGTGTGACAGGCTATAAGCTGAAAACAAGCATTTAATTCGTGCACGAAGTCACCTTTTGCTGGACAAGAGGCAAGAAGCTGCGATTAACACGGGAAATCAAGTAATGCAAGAGCAGGAAAATGTTTTAAATACTTGAAGGATATTGTTGAAGAACAGGATTACTGTCTGTAATGATGCTCTACAAAAGATACTGTTGCAGCTTTCTAAGAATGACTCTGCTGTCACTCCTCACACTATCTATAATGCAGAAGTCGGGGATTGTAAAGGGATCAGGCTTTGTAATGCTGCTAACAGAGATAATAAGGCAGCTGTGATGCTCCTGGGTACCTGGTGTCTGATCTTTGAAGCCGTGAAGGCTCAATGCTGCTTCGCAGGACTATGTAGCAGAGGTTATTGAGGGAAGAGCTTCTTGCACCTCTCGGCGCAGCAAGCTGCTCAGAGCTGCCTGTGGCCGTGCCACCAGTGTGTTATGTCTCCTGCACGAACCTTGCTGTCTGTGGGAAATATATGCTTGAGAATGCTATGCCTCGCAGCTGCTGTACTTTTGGTGTGTTCGTTTGTGAATGTGGTTCCACGTGAACAGAGGCTGGAGTTTGCCGAGTGCTTTTGGATGCTAATTGATTGCAACTGTAATTGTGGTGTTAAGTTTTTAAGCGTCGCTGTTTGTTTTATATCTTGTTTGTCACTTTGCGGTGCTGTTTTTAGTGTACTGTGTTGTTGCTTTCAGGAAAGAAGCAGAATAAAAGAAAATAGAAGGTGAGGGGAGGGAGGAAGAAGCGGTGAGAGGTTTCCTCCTACCTACTCCTACTGTGCGCAGGGGAGGGGGATGTGCTTGTGGGCTCTTTCTTGCCTCCTGGCAAAAGTATTAAAGTGTTGAGATTACTGGGGAGAAGGAGTAAAATTTGCAGGCACTGTTAAGCCTGAAAACTCTGTATCTTTTGTTTTGCTTTTTTCCCTGACTGGGGGTGGGGGGAGCTGAAAAGTTGAAGCTAGTGATAAGACCTTGAGATAAACAGGAGAACTGTAAAGGGATTCTTTCCTTTCAAGTAAGTGATTTTTTTTTTTTTAAAGCCACTATTCAGAAGGAAAATTTTTTTTTTTTCTTTAAACTTTTAAAATAAAAGTGGTAAAACAAATTGGAAAGCATCAGCCTTATATTTACTAAATCCTCCAAAACTGTTTTTTAGGCAAAGAACTGTTAGAACGATTGCATGCTGTGATAATATTTAAGCAGGGAAGTACAATATTAAGGTGTAGAAGAAATAGCCACTGAATATCATAGAATCATAGAATCAACCAGGTTGGAAGAGACCTCCAAGATTATCCAGCCCAACCTAGCACCCAGCCCTATCCAGTCAAATAGATCATGGCACTAAATGCCTCATCCAGTCTTTCCTTGAACACCTCCATGGATCTCGAGTCAGTATCTTGAAGGAGCAAGCAATCCACCATGAATTGCAAACATCAGAAAAAGCCACCCGCAGAACTCTTTCCCAGATGGTTATGGTAACAGGACCCAAGAGACTTTCTGGAAGTGACAGGCTGGTGATATAAACATGCAGCAGCTCACTTAAATAGAATAGAATAGAATCGAATCAACCAGGTTGGAAGAGACCTCCAAGATCATCCAGGCCAACCTAGCACCCAGCCCTATCCAGTCAACTAGACCATGGCACTAAGTGCCCCATCCAGGCTTTTCTTGAACACCTCCAGGGACGGTGACTTCAACACCTCCCTGGGCAGCCCATTCCAATGGCAAATCAGTTGTTCTGAAACAGGAGGGCAGTCACTGACTGTGCTAGTTTGAAGCTAGCTAGAATCTTTTGGTGAGAAGAATTAGATCACAGGCTGAGAAATTAAAACAATGGTGAGGTCTACTTCGCTCACAGTTTTGCTGAGATGTGTACAAAGGAAAAGCAAAACATTAGATAAGGTCACTTTTGCTCTGCAATTCGTGCTGGGCTGTTCCCTTCTGTTTTGCCTGCTGGGGAGCTGGGGCTGCTGGCTGAACTCCATCTTGCTTACTAACCTCACCCTCCATTTGCTTTTGTGGCTGATTCACCTTTGCTTCTTAATCCTATTGGCCGAACCTCCATTCTCCCTTGGGACTGGGGTAAGGTTGAGAGGGGGAGGGGGAAGGTGAGGGGGTGGTTGAGAGCCCCTCCTGGGGACTCAGGTTTCTGGGAGGGGAGTTGTGTCTGTATTACTTCTACCTTGTATATTTCTGTCTATATCTGTATATACTGTAAATATCTGCTTGTAAATTGTGCCAGCTGTAAATATAAGCTTCATTCAAATTTCCAGGGCTGACTGAGCCTAGTCTGGGTGATTTCCAAAGTGGGGGGGGCGGGGAACACCCAAACCATCACACTGGCTATCACACAAGTAAAGCACTATCATTATAAGTCCGGTTTCCTTCCTTAGTAGCATGACTGCCTGAAAAACCATGGAAGATGTATATTTGGGCAGACCAGACCTGGAGAAGAGCCTCTGAAGGATGCAGAGGATGTTTGGAGTCATTTCATCTAAACTATCACCAACAACTTTTGAAGGATGATTAACAGCTCGAGGAAAAGCAAACTACAACTATTGGAAGCTGTCCAACTACCATGGTTGCTGCTACGCTTTATCAAGCACACCAATGGGTAACACTGACCCAGGAAAAGAGAAACAGATTGGCTGATACTGGGGCCAAAGACAGGAAAAAATATATCAAAGGGATAGGTTTTAACCTGAAATAATAGAAACAGCATTTTAAGTAATTAATAACTTGGTGGTTTGTCAAGGAAAAGGGATACAGGTATCTTATAGTGCTCACATACACCCTTTTCAGATGGCCAGAGGTTTTCTCTAGAGTACCTATGGTCACTCCCTCACACTGAGGTACTCATTCCTGTACTCAAATAATGCAACAGGTAGAAAATTTTGAAAACTGACTGCATGTACTTTACAAATCATAAGCCAGTGGCCAAGTAAAAAATTGACTCATGTAGTAAAAAAGAGCCAAAATTGAATTACTTAAAAGTGTGAGGACAAAAAGGAATTAAGTTCATTTTGAAATCTGGTGTGGGTTATCACACAAGATCTTGAAATTATGTTGTCTTTCAGCAAAATAATTGGTGAAAATTAATTGTCCTAGGAACCAGAGCTAAAGGACCATCTTGTTCACTCCTTTAGTTCTGGGAACTAAGTCCTGTTAAGAATTTTACAAGTAACCTTGGAACAGAAGTGGAGCAGACCTTACCGGATGCTATGAACAATCTACACTGCAATCAAGATAAGAACAACCAGCTAGGACATACTACCCCTGAGTGGAAAGCACTTCACATACAGAAGTGAGTATTCAGCTAAGGCACTTTAATGGAAGTAGAAAAGGACTGCCACCACGGACCCAAAACATCCTGCAATCCTGGTTTATCTTCTGTGACAGTGGGGTGTCTTCTGTCCAAGGGTGGTGGCTTCTCTTCCTGTGTTGTATCAGATCAAGCTTCTTGGAAGAACAGGAGGCTTCTGGTCTTATAGTCCATGATGTCACCATGGGAGTGATGCCCATTGGTGGTTTTGTGTTCCAGTGATGTCAAAGCAGGAAAACAGAGTTTTTTTTAATTTGCTTCACATCTCACTGTTGGTGCCCCGGGGATGGGATGTGTGGTGGCTGTGCTAGTTTGAAGCTAGCTAGAACGTTTAGGTGAGAAGGATTAGATCACAGGCTGTGAAAGAGAAACAATGGTGACGGCTACTTCACTCATAGGCTTGCTGAGATGTACAAGAGCAAGAATCCAAACATAGATAAGGGAGTCGCTCTTCGTCCGGGCTCTTCTCTCTAACCTCACCTTCCATCTCTCTGATTAATCCACTTTGCTTCCTAACCCTCTGGCCGACCTTCCATTCCTTGGGGCACAAGGCAACATCTGGGTTAAGGTAGAGGGGTGGGAGAAGGTGGAATGGTGGTTGGGAGCCCCTCCTGGGGACTCAGGTTTCTGGGAGGGCTGTTGTGTTTCTGTATTCCCTTTTACCTTGTCTATTTCTGTCTATAACTGTATATACTGTAAATATCTGCTTGTATACTGTGCTAGCTGTAAATATAAGCTTCATTCATATTTCCAGAGCTGGCTGAGTCTAGTCTGGGTGATTTCTAAAAGTGGGGGGGGGGATTGGGGACACCCAAACCACCACACTCTTAAAAAAAATACAAAAATAAGTAAAGAGGAAACAAAACCTTGCTTCTTTTTCACACAAGTGCCTCCCGCTTTGGATGATGTTTTTGTTATGCCCACTGTTGTACTGAACAAACTCCTTGCTGCACTGTGTCCTGCTTCGGTTTTGAGATGGCTAGATGATACTTACCCATGTCTTCAAAGACTCTGCAGTGGTGCTGCATACTCAAAAAAACATGCAAATTTGGCACTGTTGAAAATCCCATTAGAAATATCAGTTCAATGCATTTTGTTAAGAAACTAGAACTGAAATAGAACCATGAAATCAAAGCCAGTCTAGCATTAATATTCCACAAAAGTAAAAGTGGAGCATTACAGACATAAAATCAAAATCAAGTCAACAAATTGACTGTGGCACTGCATCAAAATGAAACCAAATTGCTAACTTGATGAAAACCCACAGTGTTCATAAACTCCAGCAACCTATAAAAGCACATATTTATTTAGCTAGGAATTTCAAAAAGCACATTTTCTCAGAGCTGGACACAAAGAATGTTAGAGGTTGGAAGGGACCTTCAGAGATCATTGAGTCCAACCCCCTTGATAAAAGTAGAATGCCCTAGGGAGGTCTGCACAGGAATGTATCCAGGCAGGTTTTGAAAGTCGCAGAGAAGGAGATCCACAATCCCCCCGGGCAGCCTGTTCCGGTGCTCCATCACCTTCACTGTAAAGAAATTTCTCCTCATGTTGAGAAGAAACCTTCTATGTTCAAGTTTGAATCCACTGTTCCTTGTCTTATTGCTGTGCACCACTACCTTCCTTATTAATAAAAAAATATTTATTTAATTATTCTGTTTACTACTGTTTGAATGCACTGTAGCATGCAGTGGTGGAGCATATCCAGACTTAGAGACAGCAAAGCACTGACGCTTACTGGAATCGGTTACCATGCTGCATCACAGCTCTGAGTGACTTATATGCCTTAAGCATCCTGTCACATAGGGCCCGTATGTGCCAGGAGGTGGGCAGAGCACACCCTGAATGATGTAATGCTATAAAACACCACTGTCCTTTGAATATAACAGAAAGGTAGCTGTCTTGTACCCCTGTTAGTCATTACTATGTTCCCCCTTCTCTTTGTCACTTACACAATAACTCTCTTCATCACTTACCCAGTGGCCTTCCCCCCATCCTCCAAGGTTCCAAGGTCCAGTTCCATGGGCAGGGATTAATTTTGCTATTTGCTTTCTCTAATCTCTTCCCTTTACGCTTCAGTTATAACACTGAAAGCCTTATCCAGCAGTCACATTCACAGATAGTTACAATGCAGTAGAGCTTCTGTCCATTGCTTACCGCTACGGATCATAATCCACGGTTACAGGCCTCGAGCACAGCCCTACGAGGAAAGGCTGAGGGAGCTGGGATTGTTTAGCCTGGAGAAGAGGAGGCTCAGGGGTGACCTTATTGCTGTCTACAACTACCTGAGGGGTGGTTGTGGCCAGGGGGAGGTTGCTCTCTTCTCTCAGGTGGCCAGCGCCAGAACAAGAGGACACAGCCTCAGGCTGCACCGGGGGAAGTTTAGGCTTGAGGTGAGGAGAAAGTTCTTCACTGAGAGAGTCATTGGCCACTGGAATGGGCTGCCCAGGGAGGTGGTGGAGTCGCCGTCCCTGGAGCTGTTCAAGGCAAGGTTGGACGTGGCACTTGGTGCCATGGTCTAGCCTTGAGCTCTGTGGTAATGGGTTGGACTTGATGATCTGTGAGGTCTCTTCCAACCTTGCTGATACTGTGAGACTGTGAAAATGCATGGCAAGCCACAGCAGACAACAAGTGATACACAAAAGGATTACAGTACTAATAAACCCCAACAATTTCTGCAACCATGGCCAGTATAAAGTAGCATGTCTAACAAAATCCTTACTAATAATGAACCAAAGCAGTTTCATTAGTTGATTTGCCTAGCAACCTAGCTTTTTCAATGCCAGCAACAAAAGGTAAAACAATTATGCAATAACAGAACAATTATACAGAACAAAAACTATTATACCATATATATATAATGATATTTTGAGGGGCATGCCCAAACAGGCAAAGGCCCCAGTCAGAGTTTTGATGTCCATACCACTTCTGTATCACCCTAGAATTTTATTGTGATTTCACTTTCCTCAATGGCTCATCCTCTGCCCGTTCTTGCATCTCAGCACTCCTCCCCACTGACTTCCTAGGCCTCTCCACTGCCTTGTGTGCTTTCCAGGCTGCCTACTCTCCCTCTCTGAGGGGCCTTTTCCAAGAACTCGCCATATGCCTGGCCCCACCAGTCAGTGCTACACCTCTCACAATTTTGTATTTTTCAGCTCTCACAGTCAAATGATTAGGTGAGAATCTTGGCTTATGGTTTTAAGTAAGTTTCCTAGACCTCATGGTAGCAAAGAGGAAGCTAAAAACATGACTCAAGTGTGCCCTAAAGGCTAAGAAACCTGAAGGCAGTAAACCACACCCTAAATGTATTTTCTTTTTAAAATCTCAGGTTTAAGTTTTCAGCCAATCTCAGGCCTTTCTCTGACTTTCCTTGTGATTTGTGAACATCTGAGATTGGCGGTGTCGCAATTTGACCAAGCAGGTTGGAAAACATCCTCCTATAATCCAGCTGCTCCCTGCGGTCCACTTCCCACCAGCCCATCAGACCGCATCTCCTGAAATGCCCTTCTTCTGAGATCCACCAGGGACTCCTACTCAATCTGGAGAGTCACACAGTTAGCCACTCTATTGCCTAAGACACTGCTTCCTTCAGAAAAGTTAATGACTACACTGGTTTTCTTAGCCATCCTAGGGAGAGTGGCATTCATCAGGCAGGCATGGATATCTGGAAGCAGGAGAAGAGGTGTGATCAAATCCATGTGCTTTCTGTTCCTCAAGGAACAGGCTCTCACCAGCAAAATCATTCTCCCTTACATTTCCTCTGCTTAAAAACAATTATAGGCACTCTTTCAGCTTGGTAAACATGCACGACTTGAAGCTGGATTTTTCCATGCAACAAGCTTTTGTTTCTTTTGTTGTAATTTTCAAATAGAGCATGCCCAGAATGAAGGTTCATGTAAGATTTGATCATTATTGATTTCCTGCTTAACAAATACGACATTTGACTCCAGCTGCTTACCCTATTTTTCCTCCATAACTAACTTTGCTTTCATATCCCACTGTCATGTTAGGCAAAAGAACCTGCCTCCATTATTTCCCCCCTAGCATCAGTAAGTGCATATATTTTCAAGTCTAATTGATTTCCCCCTCTGTTCTGTGAACGCCGTCTGTTGCTCTTCCGACCACATGTTACAGTATCACAGTATCACAGTCTCACAGTATCACCAAGGTTGGAAGAGACCTCATAGATCATCAAGTCCAACCCATTACCACAGAGCTCAAGGCTAGACCATGGCACCAAGTGCCACGTCCAATCCTGCCTTGAACAGCTCCAGGGACGGCGACTCCACCACCTCCCTGGGCAGCCCATTCCATGTTGTAGGCTGATTTATGCCTTGCCTTGCCTGGACATGTTTTTCTGCCCAAACCAGAGGTAAACACACGAAATGGATAGAAGTGGCACAAGAGACCTGGTGCCATAAAGTCTGGCCTGCCCGGGACCCCTGTTTGTAAACGTGTCGCCCAGCTCATGCCTGCCTAGTGTAAGGCCCTTGTGGTTCCTATATTTGGGAGGTCCAGGCCTGTCGCTTTTGCCTATTATGGTATTGTTTGGCTGACTGCTAAAACCTGATTGGTCATTCTAGTGTCCAAAGGGCCATTAATCTCAGCCCACACTTGACATATGGGGGTGCACAGGTAAACAACGTGCTTGGGCTCCATTGCTCACGCTCGGGACTCCCCGGATTGCTCACGCTCACTTACTTGCACAGGCTCACTTGCTCGCTCATTATTAGATTCAGACTCACCAGCAGTGCTTATGCCTGTTTGCTTTGCTGTTATTACGGAGACAGGATCTCCCATAGACTCCCAGCCAGCTGTGCACACTTGCACGCCACTGCAGTGAGTTACCAGGACCAGATGCTGTGTGGCCTGCCTTTACCTACGGAGCTCAGACTCCAAAGCAGCCGTGAACCCTACTGCATGCCCACTGCCTTATTGCCTGGTAAGCGCTCCACTGCTGCTGAGTTAACCAGGAGCAGATTCCGCTTGTCTGCACGCGATCGGCCTCTGTAGCCAGCGTGAAACTGTGCTCAGACTGCACAGCACCGTGCTCCCTCTGCACCCGAGGTCCCGCCAACAATCCCTGGACAGAGCATCCACGAGAAGCCAGGAGACAAGGGCAGAGATTGCATCCTTCGCCAAGAGAGCAAGGTCAGAGACTGTTCATCTCCCCAGATAGCCGGGAAGGCTGCATCCTTTCCCCAGAAGCCGGGAGGATTCCAGCCTCAAAGTCCACGGGCAAAGACTCCCCTGAAGTCTGGACACTAGTAATAGGCTGTGATGTAGCCCCGGAGGGTGACTGATAATTAATAAGAATTTGTAAGTAAATGCTTTAATGCCTCTGTAGTATCTATTGCCTCCTGCCATAGAGCAGAAAGAGCTTTCAGCCCACCCTGCTGGGCAAGCCACGTATAGACCCCAAGCAGTATTTGCCGTGGGGAAAGTCCTCTCTCTGTTTATAGTTTGAATGGATGCTACTCTTTATAGTTTGAATGTATTGCTAGTTATTATAATAGTTACAGTTCTGATATTAATCCTAGAATGTCTTTCATAACCGTGTAGGATCCTTTTAATATTAAAATACAGTGGTTGGAGGTGGCAAGAGTTCAGAATACTGAAGTTAATAGATATGATTTTTTGTAGAATATTATCTCACACCAATTAATTTCTCCCCTCCGCCACAATCGGCGTAGGCAGCAGAATACCCCTCCATGACACCACAGCAGTCCACTCGTGACAGCCGAAGCTTGCAAAATACAAAGTATATGTTTTGTAAGCAGACTGAAGATTGCTGAATTGTAATGAAACAAGGTCAGCGTAACAAAGAACACTGAAATTCAGTGCTGTTAAGAACATCACTGTTAGACTTATCCCTGCTGTGACAAGAACTGCAGGGGTTATCAAATGTGTCCTCCTTCTTAATAGCTCAATTGATGGTTTCAGTAGTGATGCACAAGTTGCTGCCAGGTGTTAGATAAAAATAACTAAATACAGTGCAGTCACAACTGTGCTGATCAATGTGGGTTATGACAGAGCCTTTTCCAAAAGAAATAAAAGACTTCTCATTTTCAGTCTGCTGAGAGCTGATTCATAAGTCTTACTTAAAATAGCAAATAACTTTTCTTTTTAATCTGTGTACAGTCTTCCCGGTCATGATCCATTACTGGAGTCCAATATTAATGCATTTATTATTAATAATCAGGAAATATATACCAGGAAAAAACAACAACAACAAACTAAGCCCTGTTATTTCAAGGTAGGGGTAGAAGCATAAAACCATTGAAGCCTGTGGCTTTTGTTGTAGAGGGATGAATAAACAAGTTATTGGAAAACCTGAGGGGGTTCCAATGACATAAATTGCCATTGGAATGGTCTGCCCAGGGAGGTGGTGGAGTCACCGTCCCTGGGGGTGTTCAGGAAAAGCCTGGATGAGGCACTTAGTGCCATGGTCTAGTTGACTGGATAGGGCTGGGTGCTAGGTTGGACTGGATGATCTTGGAGGTCTCTTCCAACCTGGCTGATTCTTCTCTTCTCTTCTCTTCTCTTCTCTTCTCTT